>VUQI01060988.1:0-19138 GCA_015106735.1 Paratilapia polleni
AAGTGGTTTCTTGATTCAACAGGTGTGGCAGTAATCAGGCCTGGGTGTGGTTGGTAAAATTGAACTCAGCTTTCTAAAAATGTGGTTAATCCCAGTTAATTCATGATTTAACAATTAATTTTTCACATAGGGCCAGGTAGGTTTAGATATCTTTTTTCCCTTAATAAATGAAATCATCATTTAAAAACTGCATTTTGTACTTACTCAGGTTATCTTTGACTAATATTAAAATTAGTTTGATGATCTGAAACATTTAAGTGTGACAAACACGCAAAAAATAAGAAATCAGGAAGGGGGTAAACCCTTTTTCACACCACTGTATATACATGTGTGAAGGAGGTTGTTAGTTGGGGAAGAAGTGTCATAGCAACCCCGTTATACTGTTGTTCCCATGGTTACCCAACCCCTGAAACTCCCCTATTGCATCCCCTCAGTTAGCTGCCCACACAGTTTAGACAAGGATCAGGCCTCGGCAGCCAGTGCATGTGTTCATGTATATGTAGAGAGTTGGCCTTAATAGGCAAAATGTGATATGACACATAAGTGCATTTTTACAATTAGCAGCTGCACAGTCAGTCACAAGATGTTTCCGTGTGTTTGTGTGAAAATGTGAGTTGGTGTGTGAGATGGTTAGACAGAGGAAACCAAAAGAAGGTGTGCTATTGTTTTAAAGTTGTGAATTATCTCAGAGAAACTACATATAGATTGTCCCTGCTCTATCAGGCAAATATTAAACGTATTTCACCATGTTTCAGTAATGTTCACCTCAAGTCTTGAGCATGATGTATATTTCAGCTTATTCACTTTTGTCTTTATTGATGTTTAACTGCTTCCTTCCCTCTGCTTCCGTTTTCAGGTTTTTTGTTTTTTTTTAATGGGGTGGCACAAGTGAGAACCAAACCCTCAAAAACAGAAAAAAAAAAGAGAAGAATTACTTAAGTAAACATGCATTACATGTTTTGCATGTAACAACAGCCACAATATGGAAGTTACACCAAAGCAAATTATCCAACATCAAGGTAACTCGACTAAAAAAACGCAGTCTGATTACAACTGTAAATATGTTTCATTCTATTGACTGAAAGTAAAAGGAAACTAGTGTCTCTCACCTTTGTTTTACCAACTACACCTTTGCAAGATAGAGAAGGTAGGGAGTGGACCAAACCACTTGTCATTTAGGGAAAGTCCAGTTTTCAAAACTGATTAACATATTGTTTTGTCTAATTAGTAAAGTAAGTAAGAAAGTAAAGTTTATTTATAAAGCACCTTTCACTGGCAAGTCGCAAAGTGCCTGAGACCAAGAGAAAACAAAAGGATGAGGGCAGCTCATTCCAGAGTTATGGAGCCACTACCCCAAAGGCCCGATCTCTACTTGTTTTAAAACGAGTACGATGCACCAGCAGTGATCTCTGCTCTAGGGGACTGGTTGGAAGAGTAGGCCAATAAAAACTCTGAGATATACTGGGGTGCCTTAGCTCAAAGGTTAAAACAAGAATTTTAAAACTGACTCTAAAAGCTGACAGGGAAGAGATTTTTTTTTAAATCAGAGAGATATGAGATCTCTTTCTAGATTTTATCTTTTCTAATTAGCACAAGAGGTTTGAGTGCATATAATTATGTTATTTGGCATTTTTTTTTCTGTTTCTCCCAGAAAAAAGCGGTAATAATTTCTGCCCATGGTTGCACTGATATGATACAGTTTTGTGTGAGACAACAGGGAGGGCCTATAAAATTTTATCCCACCTCCCTTAAGCCACAACCCCGCTGCTCAAATTAAAGCACCCCGACTGACTCAAAGGGAGTAATTACTCTCTTCAAGTTTCTTTTGAGTCATCTGCAGGAGGGTTTATCTCAAGTATTTACAGGACACCAAGCAGAACTATGTGGGAAGTTTTGACCAGTTTCATGCCCACGAGGATGAACTTGGAAGCCAAAGTGAAGGTCTAAAAAGGGAAAAAAAAACATTTAAAGTGTCTTTTTCCCCACTCATGTGGCTTATGTGGCTGTATGGGTCATGCTGACTTTTTACTCTCCACTTCTGTAGCAGAGATTCTGGGAAGTGAGTGGTCAGAGCAGCAAGCCTGAGCTTCCTGTAGCCTTCCAAAAGATGTGATTTTTACATGAGTCATTTCAAACTGTGTGTCTGAAAGTAAACACAGATATTAGCTGCCTTGAACAACCAGTGTCCTGATTGCAATGGGGATAGCTATTTTGGGGCACTAGACCTAATCAGCCTGCATATTCATCTGTGAGGTGGTTTGTTTATGTGTGTGAAGCTGTGGATGGCTTTCCATTTGGTGTACTCATGCTGAAAGAGTCGTAACAAACAAGACATCCTGCACGTAAAATGTTTTTCTTTTTTCTTTTTTTAGATGATGTAACAAGATTTTGGGGCGGTGAAATACCAACCAGTTGTCTTTTAGGACCGTCTTTTTGTCTTTGTAGCTCATCTTCCATTAGATTTAGCTTCCTATCTGTGGACTGATGATTTCTGATTATCCTCATAATCGTTCACAGGGTAATGTGCCACTGCTTTTTGCTGCTCAGTTTCTAAGAAAATCAGCCTCACATATCTTATCATTAGTTCAGGCCACAAGGCCTGCTTAGTAAGCTAATGTCTGTGTTTAAAATCACCCTTTTTATCCAACACCTGGTTTCCCAGAATCTCTACAACAAACACAGAGAGTGCAAAGTTACACTGACCCACAGCAGACCCACAGTAGCCACATTAGGTAAATACAGCAGGTTGAAATAATTGTAAAAACTGAATATGCAACGCTTTCAGCTGCCAGTTGAAAATTTTTTTACTCAGAATTACCGCTGCATTTTCAGTTTGTGGCTTTGGTATGTGGTAGGCCGCTTGCATACATTGTGTTTATGAGAATGCGTTATATTTTGAGTAGGGTTTTATTTTCCTGCTAGGGGGTAGAGGGTGACAGATGCGTGTGACATTTCATCAATATTTTAGTTTGTTTGTGAGGTATTTGTGGTGAGGACAGGTGGGCTCTACAAACAGTTTGTGTCGGCAGAAAAACAGCGACTGGCAAAGGAAAGGAAGATATAGGAGATAAACAATGCGAGTGTTTGAAATACAAAAGCAGCTTGATTTGCATTCAGCGTTTGCTCAAGCTTCAGAAGAAATACACACTTTGGTTTGTTAACAAGAAAACTCCACAGGACACCTTTAATTAGTGAGTGAAAAACAGTTTTTCCTACAGAATTTGAAGCACTGTTCTGGTGTCAAATATAAGATTTATAACCTCTAAAGTCACCAGAATCAAATTATAGAATAGTGTGGTGTCTCACCTTATACTGTGGCTTGTTGTAACATACCAACTCTCTCTCTTGCCTTCTGTATACAGTGGAAGCCGTGGTGGAGTTCGACTATGAGGCTCAGCAGGACGATGAGTTGAGCCTGACGGTGGGCGACATCATCGTGAACATACGGCGGGATGAAGGAGGATGGTGGGAGGGCGAGCTGGGTGGCCGCAGGGGGCTATTTCCTGATAACTTTGTCAGGGTGAGTAATTGCAAACAGCCCCTGCACCTAATTTTCTGCCCCCATGCTTAAAGACTTCAGCAATCCATAAGAGGCACCAGAGCCGACATGTAGCTGTGGTTTGTTTGGGGTGCCTGTGCTCATTTCTTTTGCTATTTTAGGACAGGAAAACACACATTCACCTTTGAGAATCTGCTAACTTTATACTCTTTGTAAAGTGAAGTAAGCTAAAATTAGACTTACGGTTATATCAAACTAAGAAAGATTAACGTAAGGTTGAGTGTGTGGTTGAAATTTGACTTTATTATATCTTTAGAAAAACAATAACATTGGTTTCACATGCAAGATACAGAGTGATGAAGAATGAATTGGAAAACCAGCAGAAAATTCTTAGTAAAGGGGTTTTCATGATGGTGGCAGAGTGCAGATCTGCACAGCGTATGAGTCACATCATTTTTGATACTTATCGTCAAACCCTTCAGCAAGCACTCATTCCCACTATGGAAGCAGAAGCAGTGAAATATTTTTAATTTATCCCCGGATTGAATGTCAAAAAATAACATGCAGGGAGTGTCCGTTTTTTTTTTTTGATTAAACCAGTAAACTAAAAGTACCTTTTTCACACTTTTGCAACTATTACTTCATTGATTGCAATGCTATCTGCAACAGTTTAATGCAACCAGACAACCAGAGGAAGTGATAGAATAACGTACATCAAGATCTCTCACAGCTGACACTTTCAATTTATACCATTTCACAGTATCATCATCTTCATATTGCCATTCCTTCCATCTTTCCTACTGTAATGTATGTACTTACATTCAAGTGTTGCCTTTACAAACTCACACTTTGGACTTGTGATATTTGCCTCTGTGCTCTAGGAGTCTCAATAAGTGTTGGCCTCACTCAATGTTTGGAGAAGGCTGAAGGCCGCAAGGTCATCGTCCACTTAGGGTTAGGAATTTATCCTTGGAAATTTCCTCTCCTCTTCTACTTTATCATTCAGCTTTTCATATACAGTGCTGGTAATGTAGGACTCGTTGTGTTTTAGCTAAGTGCACCAGTTACAAGTTGAAGAAGCAACTTCAAACAACACTGGCAACACTATGAGTATTTTCTTTTATTCCTAAGATTTTATAGACCAACACTATGATACATGTAATAAACAAGACATTCAATATGACATATTGTCTCCTGTGGACATGATGCAAACAATCACCTGTCTGTGCATGGA
This sequence comes from Paratilapia polleni, assembly GCA_015106735.1. Classification (NCBI taxonomy): domain Eukaryota; kingdom Metazoa; phylum Chordata; class Actinopteri; order Cichliformes; family Cichlidae; genus Paratilapia; species Paratilapia polleni. Next base: position 4,734 of record VUQI01060988.1, read on the forward strand.
CTGCACAAATGTCTGTTGTTAAGGAATTGCTCTCTATTCCTTGATGAGTGCAGCCTGCACCTGTGCAGTGGTCATTGGTTGTGGCTGCTCCCGATGAACCAGCATGTCCCAGGCATGTTCAGCAGGAGACATATCGGGACTAAATGCTGGCCAAGGAAGTGTGGCTATGCTTGTGGAAGTGGAAGTGGATATGCTTGTGATCCAGAAAGGCTTGCGCTACTCTGGCATTGTTCTGCTGAAACAGCCGCAGGGTGGGGTGCTGCTGCAAGAATGGCACAAGTACAGGTTGGAGCACCTCATCTCAGTACCTCTGTCCAGTCAGATTTGCACCAAGAACATTCAGATCAGAGATGGATATGCAAGGCACAGCCCGGCTTAGGTCAGCTTCAGTCAGTCATGGCAGAACTGATAACAATGTTGTGCATACACTGTTTTGTTTTGGTTTATTTTTTCTGTTCTGAAACAACTGGCTTGAGAATGCAATAAATTGAACCAATTCTGAGGTGTACAAGTGAGTTCTTTTGTGTTTGGTAAACAAATTACCAGTCCCATCATTGACCTAAAGCAATCAACTGGAAGCAAACACTTGGGTTTTCGAAGCGATTAAAAGGATGTACTGAGAAATGGTTTTAAAGGAAAGCTTTAAAACATATTTCACAACATAGAGAATAACTTAAATGATTGATTGAGAGCTTAAATGATTAGTCAGTTATTCAGTTTTATTTTAGAAATTGCAGGTGGTATATTAGCCACAATGCAGCTCAACCACCAACAGCAGGGCTGCCAGGTCTGAGTCACAAAACCAACCCAACCACCACAGTGGGGACTGAGTGGGTGGTGGAGAGCATAAGGGCACATTGTGTGTATTTAGCATGTTGGCGAGTGTGTATGTGCTACACCAGAGTAGGTATTTTTTGAGTTGGATAAAAATGAATTATTACCTGAATCCCAATCAGTTGGAGAAAAAAAAGAAAGTCTTTAAGAGTAGCCCAATTTCCTGAAAGCGTGCCAAACCTGACCAACAGTTCGGACTGAGATCCAGGTGTGTTATACTGGTAGTGACTGATGCAGTACTGATGCAGTGTAGGGTGGCTGCAGAGGTCAGGTATTCTCAATTTTCTTTTTTTTTTTTTAAACATCTTCAGACACAACCAGCCTGAAATCAAGTGAGAAAGTTTATTGGATATCATTCAGTTTCCTCTGGGGCAACAAATCAAATAAATTCCAGGTTCTCAAATGCGAATGTCAGGTTTTCATTTATGATAGTAAACTTTTCTGTTGTTCAGCTAAAACAAGGCAATTGAAGATATTACTTTGGACAGTTCTCACTGTCTGGGACAACTAGTATTTTTAGATCATCTGTCTTTTTTTTGTGGTGGAAAATGTGTCTGTCAGCTTCTGGTTTTTCTTCTTCGGGTTTGCTAGTTTGGTGGTTGGAGCAGATCACGCACAGTTGTAAGCATGAGATTCAGGAATGAGGAAAGTCTCGCAAAAAGCTTCTGATATGTAAAATAATCAGTGCGTGGTGATGAGAAGAAGGAAGTACCTTGCTCACAGAGAGGAAGTAGAAACGTGCCACAAACCAAGGGGAACAGGACTTATTTTGATAACATCAAAATACTCCATCTATTGTCAGGTTGTTCTCTGTGCAGTCAGGCTTCATTTGTGCTGACTGAACGTCAGCGCTCGCTTTCACTGTCAGAGAGCTGGACAATAGGCCTGCAGAGGCTTTGGGTGGATGTTGTGTGTGTGTGTGAGAGAGTGACAGAGGGAAGCTGTGAGTAATGCAGTAATACCAAACTGGTCTGTCACAAGACTGCAGTTATGGGAATCAGTGACATTAACCTCTGCCATGTGGATGAATGTGTGTGTGTGTGTGTGTGTGTGTGTGTAGGAATGCGTGTGCACAGGAAGTGGAGGATATGGACACACAGGTTTAAGAGAGGTGACAGGAAGTGATGTTATGCAAGTGTCATCATGGCCTACAAAAACCGGGGAAGATAACTGACTACAGTTGTCATTTTTACTAAAGAAGTGTTTGTTTGTTTTTCACTTGTGGATGAGAGGAGGGTCAGCTCAGGTTAACACACTGTTTACTCTGAAAATTGTTAATGCAGTCGAGTACTTTAGCGGGGCAACCAGTCCTGTAGATGTCACCAGGCTGCAAGTATTAGCAGGTATGCGATGTTTTTGTCACAGGCTGTATTATGTCATTAATTAGCTGCTTAACCAAAAAGCTGTGTTGATGTATCTCAAAACTATTAGTCAAATGGAAAATGATCAGTTCTTTCAAAACTGCACACACTTTACATAAAGTTTATTTACCATCTTCGTCAAATTGTGTTGACCTGATCTCACCTCTTTTTCCCAAAAACAGGGTTCCTTTATATCACCTTAAAAGAATAGTGCTGCAACTAATTTATACTTAGTTTAGACATTCAAGTTGCGGTTTAAAGACCTATTAACCCAAAGATGTTCAGTTTACTATCAAAAAATGCATTTAGGAAGCAGTTTTGCTTTCACAATTAGATTAAATAATGACTTATTAGTGTTTTTAATTGAACTGCTTGTAGCTGCAGCCTTTACATTCCAAAAAAACCAAGTAGCCGACTTTCTCATCATCAACATCCCTACAGACTCTTAGCAGAGGTGGAGGATATCCTGTTTATGGGAAATGCCATGTGACCTCTGTTCATTTGACAGGCACATAATGCAAATTTGTATCACATGCTCTGGTTTGACATGAAATCCTTTGGGAGTGAAGGTGAACATTGTTTGTCTTACAGCTTTTACTTTAGAAAGCCAAGTCACTAACACTTGTGTTTTTACTAATAAAATGAATGTTGCGTAAAGCATTAAGCTTTGGATGCCATGATTACGAGTTACTCTACTGCTTAATCAAAAAACAAACAAACAAACAAAAAAAAACAAAAAATGTGAGAAAATGCAAAAAAAAGGTTTCTAGAGTCCAGTTCACATCTTCAAGTGATAGTCCAAACCTGAAAATATTCAACTGTACAGAACATATAAAACATGCAGTCCTGTGAAAAAACTTACTGTTTCTACAGGAATTAAGAGGGTAAGTAGCAGCAAGGTGCTGCTAATCAGATGTACTTGATTATCACTGATTATCAGCACCTCTATAAAAGCAGAAGTTTGCAGGTCTGAAGCATTTAGGTGTATGTTAACACAATGCCACAGTCTTACCAGGAGTGGATGCCCCAGCAAATTCACCCCAAGGTCAGACTGTGCAATGAGAGAAACTGCAAAAAACCCAACAGCTACATCTCAGACACTACAGGCCTCAGTTAGCATGTTAAATATTAAAGTTGATGACAGTACAATTAGAAAAAAACTGAACAAGTATGGCTTGTTTGGAAGGGCTGCCAGGAGAAAGCCTTTTCTTTCTAAAAAAGAACATGATAGCATGGCTTAGGCTGGCAAATTTGCATCTGAACAAAAAAGCAAGACTTGTGGAACAATTTTCTTTGGTCAGATGAGACCACAGTGGAGATGTTTGACCGTAATGCACAGTACCATGTATGGTGAAAACCAAATGCAGCATATCAGCACAAATAACTCATACCAATTGATAAGCATGGTGGTGGAGGGGTGATGATTTGGGCTTGTTTTTCAGCCACAGGATCTGGGCACCTTGCAGTCATTGAGTTGACCATGAACTCCTCTGTATACCAAAGTATTCTAGAGTCAAATATGAAGCCATCTGTCCAACAGCTAAAGCTTTGATTGAAATTGGGTCATGCAACAGGGCAATGATCCAAAGCACAGCAGCAAATCTACAACAGAATGTCTGAAAAAGAAAAGAATCAAGGTGTTGCAATGAGCCAGTCAAAGTCCAGACCACAAACTAATAGGAATGCTATGGCAGGACCTTAAGAGAGCTGTGCATAAAAAAAAACACTGCAAACCTCAATGAACTGAAGCAATGTTGCAAAGAAGAGTGGGCCAAAATTCCTCCACAACAATGTGAGAGACTGATAGAGTCACACAAAAAACCATTAATTCAAATTACTGCTACTAAAGGTGGTTCTACAAGCTACTGAATCATTAGGTGTACTCAGTTTTTCACAGGACTTCTTTCAAAACTTTCTTTTTCACATGACTGTACTTCTGTTTATGTTCAGTATGCCAGAAAACACAGTGTCCAACTATTTTAATATTTTTATCAATTCATTGGCTGTTTTCAAAAGTTTTAGGATTTGGTATTGAAACCCATGAGCAGGAAAAGGAAGCATTAATTCATTGCTGATTTTGATCTTTCTGAGGGATTAACTAACTGGAAGAAAAAAAAATCCAGTATTTTCATTAAAGGTACATGTTTTCACACCATATTCATCATTCAATTGTGGCTAATCATTCACTGTAGTGATCCATTTTTATTCAGGAGCCAATTTTTAACCTCAGGACACCAAAGAGCATCATGTAACACATGTATAAACATCAGTGGTCTAACTTCCTAATACTCACATACCAGTGAGCATTAGGAAGTTAGACTCCACCCATCTGGTGCTCCAAGCACGATAAAACAAACACTGTAAATTATTTGCAGATTCTACGAGATGCAGGTCAGTTTTTGTTATATGAACTCTGCAGTTTAATGTCAGTGACTACTTCAGTTTAAGAACCCAGGATGAAAAGTTGCTGACCTCCAAAAAGCATGCCATAATGAGGAATGAGATTTCCAGCTGTTGCAGTAGATTAAAAATGACTAATGCATGAAAACAAATAGGCCACTGACACTGCACAGATTGACAACATTTGTCTCATCAAAAGGTTTATGTGTTTAGCTATTAATACTATGGAATATTAATTTTAATTAGAAAAGGTTTGTGCTGACGGTACAGAAGATAAAAAAAAATCGAAGTAATATGCTCCCAATCAGGTGTCAGTCTCAATCTGTGCTGTCGGTAGGCATGTTACAAAAAGAAATGAGAGGAAAAGTAAACCTTTCTCACAAGACACCACTGAGTATTAAGTAGAATATACAACCCATTCACATGCTGCACACAATATAACAATATGATATTAGAGAGACAGGAAGGGACGACTAGCTAAAAGCAGGAGCTATGTGGTTATTTTCTACCCCAACTGGAAACCCACTGCCAAAACTACAGTAAACAAGAATGCAGACAGAGGGGGGACGGTGGGTTTTCCCACGACAGTCTACCTTCCACCGGCTGAAACATTAACCTTTGGCCTGGAGACCTTCTCAGCTGCTCGCTTTTTCAGACGTCTGTAACAGTGAGACAGCCAAATTCCATCACATGCAGGAGAGAAACTACATCCAAACACACACTTAAAACTGCCCGCATATATTCACACAAACACACGCGCACAGACTGTCTTTGGTCAGTACACACATTTAGTTAAGGTAGTGGAGAGACAATAGTGAGTAACATTTTTGGCATTCCACAAGTCACCAATGCACATATGTATGATAACAGTTAAAAGCTACTCTAACCAATAAGAATGTGGCAATGTGGTGGACATTCTCATTAAGCACATCACCAGTACAGTATTGGTTACTGGCTTATAATACCGCAGAAACCCAGACTGTTAAATTTCATTCTGTCGTATGTGTATTTTATAGAGAGCCAGAGTGATAAAACAGTCTAGGTCTATCACAGATGTGTTGGCATATAAGTGCTCAGGGTAATTTAGAAAATTTGTGGACACGCAGTTTGTCCAGCAGAGCGTCGCTGACTCCGTTGTTTGCAATAATCTCAGTAGTGTCTGCAGCACATGTGGCAGAGTATGCATCACAGATGTGGAGAAGTTGGTGTGAAGCAGAGGCTTTATAAAAGGAGTATGTGAATTACATTATGTAATATATGAAAAATTCTTTACTCCCATTAAATCAGCATTGGTACTGGCCCCCAAAATCCATTTCAGTAAGAACCACTATAGTGAAAAGAAGCTTATTTCTACCTGCAGTTATTTCTGTTTTTTGATATCGCTCTGTACTATGACCCCTGCAGCCCTTTCAAACGCTTACATGAAAAGCTGGTCCCACATTAGTCCCACATTAGTATACATAGAGAGAAGGATATTGGCCAGACACTGGTCTACAAAGGTTTGGATAGCACCTACAGACTACCAACGCACTACCATGCTGGGCGCTTCAGGCAGAGAGAAGTAGTAAGACCCCCAGATCGGACTGATTAGGTCAGTGGAAGAGTATAAGGAAGTTTATGAGGAGTTGAGGTGGAGGTGGGCTGCAAAGTGGCTTGCAGAGGTAGCAGGAGCAACTGTAGCAGCACCTCAAATGGCACGTCCTATGTGAGGTCTCTATGCTAAATTATTGGCTGGGCTTTTCTGTCATGTGACTGTTCTCACCATTTATGACTACATATTACTCGAGGTACTTTTTCAGTAGTGAAGCATGACCTAAACCTGGATTGGAGTTCTACACTCATACAATGTCACCAAAAGATGAAAAAACTGTCTCTGTGGAGACTGGCTTCACTCAAGTCCTTGTAGTCTGTTCATTATCTTACCAATACTCCCTTTCTCCCACCCCAAACCATTCCGCAAAGCCTCAGCCTTCACACGCGTCTGAGAGAAAACACACATTTCCCCTCGTACTACTGTGAAACATCTGCAGGGGACGAATAAAACGTCCTCAAATGGAGTGCAGCCAGGAATGTGTGCAGTCATACTGGAGGGAATCATTGTTCTCATATAACACAGCAGGGCCTATTCAAGGGTCTACATAGTTTTAAAATGAAAACAGTGAATAGATCTTAAATTTTGCTTTATATATGACTGTGGAAGAAAAAGATATCTTTTATGGTTTTTATTACAATCATAAGAACTCAACACCCGAGGTGATGTTTTGAAAAGTTACATTTTCTGACCAAAGGACCCAAACTAAAAATACTAACACTAAATTTGTGACCAACTGTGGTAACTTTTTTCCAGCTGGTAATTGTTTCAGTATAGATTTGAAAACACAAAGAGCAACACACAATTTGGATTGTGCTTTCCATTTATGCAGACAGTTAATAATCACTCCAGCTTCCTCTGCAAAATATTAAATAAAGGCCAAGAAGAAACTGTTTTTCAGTCTATCCAAAGAATAACCAAAACATCCTCTGAATGAAGGAATTAGAAGCAGAAAAGAACAATCAGTGGCTCATACAAACACTGCAACTTTCCTCACACAAGCTGTGCTGCAGCCAACACAGCAGAGAAATTCTACACGCACTCCCTGCCATAACCACAGCAAACAGCAGTCACTATAATGTCTGCCCTTTACTGTACAAAGATTAAGATCTCGCTTGTGGTTTGGTCAAAATGTTGTCACTTAGCTTTACAGTCTAAAAGTGCGGGGATGTCAGAGATGCTGCAGTAAACATCCTAAGTGAATGAGTGAATGAGCAAGTTACAGCCTTTGTTTACAAGCAGTCAGATTCCCACTGCTGGCACTGAGAAATAAACTTGAAAAAAGAAAGATAAGAAAGACTCTACATATTCCATTGCACCAACTGGTTTAATTTAATACATTTTTAAAGGCTGTGCAATTGCTTTCCCTTTTTCTTATCAATTTAAGGGAACAGTTTGACATTTTAAGAAATACGGCTCTTCATTTTGTTTGTGGGAGTTAAAAAGATTCATATATGGGTGTTAAACATGAAGCTACCTCAAGCAGCCATTTTGCTATGTTTATCATAAATACTGGAAGTAGGTTAAAGCAACAAAAGTGGAACAACTGAAAAATTCTCACTCATTTTTCCAGTCTTTATGCTAAGCTAAGCTAAGCATTTCTAGGTCAAGCTTCACATTTACTACACAGCTGAGCATGCCTTGATCTTCTCACTTCTAACTCTTGGCAGGAAAACAATTTTTTGGCTTCTCCCACTATAGAAAAATATTCTAGGTTAGTATTGCCAACCAGGGTTTGGGGCACTTTCTCAAAAGAGACTCAGCTCCTTATTAAATAAAGGTTACAAAAACAAAAATAGAAGAAAAAAAACTTAAGAGTGAAATCAATGCTTTCCCTTTAACAGTAGATTGGGGCCTCCCTGGCTGATTTGATACACATGAACATGGCTTTTGTAGCAACTTACATGAATTCTGAGTGCTCAGGGTCAAACGGTTGCTGCTTTAGCCTCAAAACCTAATGCCAGAATCAGGTTCTAAAGGCAGAACTTGAGCGATTCACTTACTTGTAGAAGTTCTTGTTGACTTTCCTCTCATGAGGGAACCCCAGCATGCCGCAGACCACACGGGTATTTTTGACTGTCCAACCCACGTCGCAGATCTGTGCCCAGCCATTTTTGTGTCTCACCTCCACCACGCCTTCCGTGATGGGCAGCTTCTTCTTGGCTGTGGCAACCACAGGCCTGAGTCGCACCTCCTCTACTTTGTTCTCATCAACTTGTGCCTGGCAGAATAGATAAAAAGAACAACTATATTTTTCTCTAAAAGAAATAATTACAGATTATCTGTACATAAAATACTCTTGGGAACTGAACTGAATTGTGTGGATGAAAGCTAAACTATTTATGAAACTTCTGCTGCATGAGAGGAATAGACTACACAGTGAGTCATGGCTGTAACACAGAGTATTTTCAGGTCTCATGCTCTCACTAACAGCTCATGAGTGGTTAAACGTGACTATCCCTGATTGCCAGCGTTGCACTGACTCACTTCCGTTGTGGTTTATTTGGAAAAGAAAAATCTGGCAGTGGTCACAGATTAAAGTCTGGGTGCCACATTTGAGCGAGCCTCAACAAAGAAAGAAGGAAGATAGTTACATATCTGAAAATCCACTCACTTATTTTTATGAAACTTTCTTTTTTTTTTTATGTAAACTTTCTGTGTAACAGAGACACATCATCCAATCATTCAAGTGATTTCCACAGGTCTGCGGAGACGAGTCACCAGACTAGCCTTGTTCACCTTGGACCATTCAGTTATGCAAACATCAAAGAGGACAAATGGAAAAGAGAGACCAGCTGGAAAGAAGCTCAGCCAGCATCCCACCTATGCGTGTGTCCTTAGAGGCTCAAAATTACCCTCAGTTTCAAATCTTTATTCACTGAAGGAGAGCACACTTTAACACTTTAAGTTAATTCAGACATCATTTCCACACAATATTGGATGAATCCAAACACTTTATGCACGATGCAAGGTGAGGTGTTGGATCCACAAGTCCCACCTCCAATTACTCCTCAAGTACAGGACTTCACAAACCAACGGATGATGTCTGTTTTCAGGCAATTAGTACACAATGCTTTTAAAATTGCATACATAAAAAAATACAAAGCAAGGTGCAAGGTGTTGTTACCAGAAATACACAGATGTTACACTACTGTACTTTCAAGTCTACTAAAGCATCACAAAGTTTACTGAGCTGTCTATAAGATTTTGGGTGCAATACCCAGCAACTGACTGTAGCTGCTAAGTTCAGTGCAAACTTCACCTCAGGAGTACACACTTGGAGAAGCTTTGCTTTCAACAGGGTCAAACAAATGTTATAGAGCAGAGCTCAGCACAGGTGGAGCTGCACAGAGGCGTTAAATGTCTTCCATGTGTGTAAACCTTATATATAGACTCTATAATCTGTGACAAAATAGGAGTGTTTATGAACAAATATCAGCTTCTTAATCAACTTTGCAAATAACTTTTACCACAACAAAATCTCCCATAAATGTATTTGGGTAACTTACATCAATAACATTTGAGTCCACAAAGCCAGGAATCCTCTCATCTTTGCAGACAACTCCAGCATCTTCATCATGAGTGCAGTCACTGTTACCCCAGCCACGTGACTTGCAGAATTCGATGCTTTTCTCACCTCCATTACACAGCACATTGTCCAGCCAGATTTTTCCTACACAGGCGACAGACTGTTAGGGAGACTCCACCACACTCCCAGGAGTGGGGAAAGCAATCAATCCAGGCCTGGAAGTAGCACTTGGTTGCAACAGTGGTGCTTGGGGAAAAAAATGGCTGCAGTAAATTCTTCATAGCTGCACTGACTATAAAAAATTTGAATAGGTGACACAGCTCAATGCCTAAAAATTTCAAAGTATTATTATTAATTATGGCTTTGTTAAAGTCAAGGGGGATTCGAATTTAGTGAAAGCTTTGAGAAATTCAAGATTTGTAAAGGCTAGACACAATGGCTTTGTAAATTTGAGCTAAATGCTAACACCGACTTCATTACTTATTCACAATGACAATCACTGTGAATCACAATGCTCATTTTAAACAGGTTTAGCATATACACAGTCTTAGTTTAGAATGTAGGCATGTTAACTTCTGCTAATTAGTACTAAACACATAGTACAGCTGATGGGAATGTTGTTAGTTTTACAAGCATTTGGTCATAAACATGGCACAAATGGTGGGATCTGACAACAGTTAGACTTAGATACTATTTTCTGTCAGTAGTATAGGACAACAAAAATTTGACCTAATGCACTTCTGAAAAAGTAAATGAGTCCTCGCAGTTGCTACAATTTATCCTGAGGTGCACATGAATATAGGTACAAAACTACAACCCCAATTCCAAAAAAGTTGAGATGCTGTGTAAAAATTTAAGTAAAAACAGAATGCAATAATGTGCAAATCTCATTAACCCATATTTTATTTACAATGCAACATGGAAAACATGCCAAATGTTTAAACTGAGAAAATGTACAATTTTAAGAAAAATATTAGCTCATTTTGAATTTAATGGCAGCAACACGTTTCAAAAAAGTTGGAACGGGGGCAACAAAAGGCTGGGAAAATAAGTGGTACTAAAAAGAAAGAGCTGGAAGAATATTTTGCAACTAATTGGGTTAACTGGCAACAGATCAATAACATAATTGGGTATAAAAAGAGGATCTTAGAAAGGCAGAGTTTCTCAGAAGAAAACATGGCCAGAGGTTCACCAGTCTGCAAAAAACTGCATCTACAAATGGTGGAACAATTTCAGAATAATGTTCCTCAATGTAAAACTGCAAAGACTTTGAATATCTCATCATCTACAGTACATAATATCACCAAAAGATTCAGAGAATCTGGAGAAATCTCTGTGTGCAAGAGACAAGGGCGAAAGTCGATATTGCGTGCCGGTGATCTAAGAGCCCTCAGGCGGCACTGCATTAAAAGCTGCCATGATTCTCTCATGGAAATCACTGCATGGACTGAGGAACACTTCCATAAATCACTGACTGTGAACACAGTTCTCTGTGCCATCCACAAATGCAAGTTAAAAATCTACCATGCAGAGAAGAAGCCATATGTGAACATGATCTTCTCTGGGCCAAAACTCATTTAAAATAGACTGAGGCAAAGTGGAATGCCATATGCCATATCCTCTCGACTATAGAGGAGAAGGACCATCCAGCTTGTTATCAACGCTCAGTTCAAATCCCTACATCTCTGATGGTATGGGGGTGCATGGAATTGGCAGCTTGCACATCTGGAAAGGCACCATCAATGCTGAAAGGTATATACAGGTTTTAGAGCAACCTATGCTCCCATCCAGACCACGTCTTTTTCTGGGAAGGCCTTGCATATTTCAGCAAGACGATGTTAAACCCCATAGTACATCTATTACAACAGCATGGCTTTGTAGTAGAAGAGTCCGGGTGCTGAACTGGCCTACCGTTCACCAACTGAAAACATTTGGAGCATCATGAAATAAAAAAATACAACAAAGAAGATTCAGGACTGTTGAGGAGCTAAAATCCTATATCAGACAAGAATGGGACAACATTCCTCTCCCAAAAGTCCAGCAGCTGGTCTCCTCAGTTCCCAGATGTTTATGGACTGTTGTTAAAAGAAGAGAGGATGCTACACAGTGGTTTAAACATGGCCCTGTCCCAACTTCTTTGAGATGTGTCGCTGCATTCAAGGTGAATTAATTTTCTTCTTAAAATGGTACACTTTCCCAGTTTAAACATTTGAAGCTTTCTATGTCCTATTGTGAATTAAATCTGGGTTTATGAGATTTGCAAATCATTGCATTCTGTTTTTAATTTACATTTTACACAACGTGGCAACTTTTTTGGAATGGGTTTGTACATAATCTATTCAATCCTTTTCAACACATTTCACTAAGGGTGTTTTCACACCTGCAGTGTTTAGTCCGTTTAAATACAACTGGTTTGTTTCCCCCTCGATGCGGTTCGTTTGTGCAGATATGAACATGGTAATCGCACTCAGATGCGGACCAAAACAACTGCACCGAGACCATTTGGAAGAGGTGGTCTCGGTTTGGTTCCAAATGAACTCCAGAGCGATTTGTTTATGGTGTGAACGTGATCCGACCTCGATCTGACCCCGATCTGACCCAACTACCAGGTGTACGGTGCAGGTTTAAGCTAGGCATGATTTGGATTCTGGGGTGTGGCAGGGTACAATAGTGCAGAGTACACAAACTGTCAGTACAGGCTGCAACTAGCCGTAAAATGAATGTAAATTCTCCATGTTATCCACTTGGCCAGAACACAGCACCTTCTTACTGTATTTACTTTTGTTGCTCCTGCCCCACACAGATCGGACCAATAAGCGGATTGAATGTTCTCATGTGGTTTGTAGTGACACTTTTTGGTTTGCTTGGAGTTTTCTCTGTGTGAAAAGAAACCAAACCACGGGAAAAAAGCTACAAGTTTACAAACTCATCAACTGATTTTGATTTTTACCAGAGTAAACGAACCATAGGTGTGAAAACACCCTAAAAAAAAACTAAAGACGTCAATCTCATGGTTGCAAGTCTGGATCACCAAAGTCAGTATGGGTCATCTTGGATGACCATGAATGTCTACAGTACAACCCAGTGGTTCCTGAGATACTTTGCTCTTGAGCAAACTGGTGGATCATGGATCATTGTTATTTCAAAAACTGTCCTGCTAGACTACTAAAAATATTCCTTAATAGTGGGCACTTCTTAAGTATTAAGTTAAACCTACTTGGACTGTTGAACGCTGGGGAGTGTACACTGTCTAAATATTATGCTGGCACACATTTTTGGTGGAAACAACTACTTTTCTGAACACCCTTATGTGTGTTTTTTTAACACCATGGACACACAAATGGATGATCACACAGTGTATCTAACCTAAAACTGAAATTATAAACAGGAAGTGGCTGAAGGCTCTCTTACCTTGGCCTTTGCCATATTTGGCGCTGTGGGTCCATCCTGTGGCTGAGACAAAGCCCAGCTGGCGGCAAAGTACATGGGCATTCGCTATCGTGAAGTCGTCATCACAGATGGTTCCCCACTCTCCCTTGTAGAACAGCTCTATCCGCCCCTCATTGTGTTTTCGAGGATATCCAGCCAGCCTGACCTTTAGCTTTTCAGGCCGGGGGGATGGGGATGGTTTGGGTGTCAGTGTGGGTTTTGACGTGGCGGTGTTCGACGGTGTCATTTGAGTTAAACAGCAAGGCAACCACAAACCAAACAGGAGGCTGAATACTAACTGCTGCTTGTGTCTTGATTTATCCATTATTTAAGCTGCATATAAAGAGAGGCAAAAGACCATTTTTATTTACTTCTCAGTCAAGAAAATACCATGCCAGAGAGAAAATACAAATATATCACAAGAAAATATCAAACAAAAAACAATATGACATTTAATATATTTTTTGCATGCTATAATTTTGTGTGCATATACAATGTCCTGAGTAAAAACCTGAGTAAATACAATGCAATGCAATGAGTCTTTCACATCACTGTGGAGGAATTTTGGAAAAAGTAACCCCCCCCCCGTTAAAAATAATAATAATAAATTAACCACATTTTTTGGAAAGCTGAGCTCAAGTTCTCTAGCCACCCCAGGCCTAATTACTGCCAGACCAGCTGAATCAAGAAATCAATTAAATAGAACCTGTCTGACAAAGTGAAGTAGGCTAGAAGATCTCAAAAAGCAACACATCATGGCACGATCTAAAGAAACTCAACCCCAACAGATGAGAAACAAAGCCATTCACATCCATCAGTCTGGAGAGGGTTGCAAAGCCATTTCTAAGGCTTTGGGACTCCAGCAAACTGTGGTGAGAGCCATTATCCACAAATGGAGAAAACTTGGAACAGTGGTGAACCTTCCCAGGAGTGGCCGGCCAACCAAAATTACTCCAAGAGCGCATCGACAACTCATCCAGGAGGTCACAAAAGAACCCAGATCAACATCCAAAGAACCGCAGGCCTCACTTGCCTCAGTTAAGGTCAGTGTTCATGATTCAACAATAAGAAAGAGACTGGGCAGAAATGGCATCCGTGGGAGAGTTCCAAGGAGAAAACCACTACTGACCAAAAAGAACATAAAGGCTCATCTCACATTTGCTAAAAAGCATCTTGATGATCCCCAAGACTTTTGGCGTCCCGTTACATCTGTCATAAAACTAACACAGCATTTCATAAAAAGAGCATCATACCAACAGTC
>VUQI01060994.1:0-18095 GCA_015106735.1 Paratilapia polleni
TAGACTGAAACGAGCAAATCCACTCTGGGAGCTAACTGAAACTAAACTGAATTAAGAACAAAAAGTCAAAACGAAATAAAAATAAAAACTAATAAGAAAATATAAAACCATAATAACTTTGCTAGGGAGGAGGTTCACCTTCCAGCAGGACAATGACCTTAAACATACAGCCAGAGCTACAATGGAATGATTTAGATCAAAGCACATTTATGTGTTAGAATGGCCCAGTCAAAGTCCAGACCTAAATCCTATTGAGAATCTGTGGCAAGACTTGAAAATTGCTCTTCATTCAATCTGACTGAACTGGAGCTATTTTGCAAAGAAGAATGGACAAAAATTACAGTCTCTAGATGTGCAAAGCTGGTAGAGACATACTCCAAAAGACTTGCAGCTGTAACTGGAGCGAAAGGTGGTTCGACAAAGTATTGACTCAGGGAGGCTGAATACAAATGCACGCCACACTCTTCAGATTTTTATTTGTAAAAATATTTGAACACCATGTATCATTTCCTTCCACTCTGCAATTATGTGCTACTTTGTGTTGGTCTATCACATAAAATCCCAATAAAATCATTTAAGTTTGTGGTTGTAATGTGACAAAATGTGGAAAAGTTCAAGGGGTATATATACTTTTTCAAGGCACTGTGTAAAAACTGAAACCAGCTAAGCAACACCGGAACTGAAACTAAACTAACTGAAAATAAACTAATGAAAAAACTATTAATAACTCTGGTCTTAATATATTTGAACATTGCCATTTTTCTTGAATTTAGTTTATTAAAACACATTCTAATTCTAGTGAATGAATATGGGCTTAAAGTGCCCTCTCTTTAATTTGAGAGTAAATGGACTGGTACTTATATAGCGCTTTTCTACTCAGTTTCTGTGTACTCAAAGCGCTTTACACTACAGGCCACATTCACCCAGTCACACATACATTCATACAGCACTTTTATCTACACTTAAGTGCTTACTAACATTCACACACACTCACACTCCGATGAATGCATCGGGGGCAACGTGGGGTTCAGTATCTTGCCCAAGGATACTTCGGCATGCAGACTAGGGGAGCCAGGGATCGAACCACTGACCTTCCGATTAGTAGACGACTCGCTCTACCTCCTGAGCCACAGCCGCCCAGAGTACTGACATCTAGAATGGAGGAAGACTTATTACAGCCCCATCTGTGTGTGCGCACTAATGAGAAAAGACACACACACACACATTCAATAACTGACTCTTAATATGTTTTCATTGAGAATGCTTTAACTCTAAAATTTCTGAAATACATTACCCACGCTGCTGAAAGCCTGATGACAGCTCTGTAGCTCGCTACTGTATGATCGATTATTATGTGACACCTAAACTAACTTCACTTCACTCACCTGCCAGGTATTCAATTTAAAGAAAAGATTTAAAGAAAAGAATTACAGCGAGGAAAATTGGTATTGAGCGCATCAACATTTTTCTCAGTAAATATATTTCTAATGGGGTTATTGGCATGACATTTTCACCAGTGGAAACCTCATAATGGACTTCAAACATCTTGGATTTTGTGCCTCTGCACTCTTCCTCCAGACTCTAGGACTTTGATTTCCAAATGAAATGCAAAATTTACTTTCATATTTCATATTAGGATTGCAACAGTAGTAGCCCCTTTCCTGAAGACATTTGTGCGTGGTGACTCTTGATGTACTGACACCAGCCTCAGTCCACTCCTTGTGAAGCTCTCCCAGGTTCTTGAATTAACTTTTCTTTATAATCCTCTCAAGGCTACAGTCATCCCTGCTGCTTGTGTACCTTTTCCTACCACACTTTTTCCCTTCCAGTCAACTTTCCATCCAACTTTCCATGTATCTTCAATACAGCACTCTGAACAGCCAGCCTTTTCAGCAATGACCTTCTGTGGCTTAAAAGTCAACATCTGGACAACTGTTAAATGGGCACTGTTCCCATGATTGCGGTTGCGTGTACTGAACTAGACCAAGAGATATACAATATTTATACAATATTTATACTGTCTGAATAGTAATTTACTCAAACTCAAAATTAAATATTCTAATAATCTGAGATGCTGCATTTCAGATTTTCATTAGCTATAAACCATAATCAAAGTTAAAAAAAAAAAAAAAATATATATATATATATTGTATATATATATATATATATATATATAAAAGGTCAAGAAAAAAATAATGAATCAGGAAGGGAGCTGTTCTTCAAAATACTGTTTATGAAAACTTTACTAATATCTGTGAGACCGACAAAATGTTGCAAAAGGTTATCAGATGATTCAAAGAATTGAAGATGTTAGCAAATAATATTATACAAAAAAGAAAGGTTGAAACTTTACAGTTTTTCCTTTAACCACCAATTATTTTATCTTCCTACCACCAATCAGTTGTGCAGTCACAAAAGAAAAATGTAGTTAAATGCATTTGTTAGATGGACAGGTCTGACCCAGCACATGTAATCAGCACCCAAAATTAACTTTTTTTAACTCACCAGCCAAGAATGATAAATGAAAATGTCCTCCAGACAAGTAAAATCTTGAAAAGTATTAAAACCTTGAGCTGAGCGAGCTGTCACCATCTTGTTTTTTATTTTTTTGTTTGTTTTTTTAAAAACCAAAAGTGTCATTTTCCCATAGATTTCTATGAAATTGGACTTCTTTTTGCAACCAGAGGAGTCGCCCCCTGATGGCCATTAGAAAGAATGCAGGTTTAAGGCACTTCCACATTGGCTTCACTTTTCAGACCTGGAAGTTATGTCCATCCTTTAAAGACGGTCTATGGTTAACTTTACCCTAAATCAAAGTAAAAGAATAACCAATCTTTGTGTGTTTTTAAAGTCTTGCTCCGATTAAAAAAAATATGTCATTAAATATTTGATCTTCAAATGGGTCAAATTTGACCTAAAGACAACAGAAGAGTTATTAATGTGTGTTAACAGAATAAAGTCTATTTATTATAAAGTCTCATTATTATTTACCCATGTACTGAGTCATATTTTTTGACTTGCTTGATAACCTTTTACTACAGCTTGCCAATTTCAGGGATCCAGAGGAAAAAAGTATCCTTACTTTAATCAAAAACATATGAAACTGGCAATGTTTCCACAGAGAGGGCTTACAAAAATCTTTAAAAAAAAAACGAAAAAAAAAACAAAAACTTGAATTGTCACATATCTCTATACCATATACAGTATGTCACAAAAAATGGCATTTTCTGTGGTGTGAAATTGTTGACAAGAGACAAAAAAAATCTTAAGTGGTATCTCCTATTTAAATCTTAATACTTCACCCTTTACTTGATTTGTCATAGAAACACAGAATCAGACATATTTACGGTCGCTCCTCATGTACAGTATAAACTGATCCCATATAAATATTCTAACATCATTCCTTTTGTATTTTTTTTGTTTTTTTTTTACATTATGACCTCAGTTTACAGATTTTGCACACGCTGGTGCTGTATTTACACTGTACAAAGACACTTTAGCGAAATGTATACAATCTATCATTTTGTAAGCAGTGTTTCAGTCATCACTCGAAGCTTTTTCCATTCGTTTCAGTCCGTGACGACCCTGAAGGTTCATGCTTTTAGTGGCATCTTAATGTCAATATTTCCACTTGTGCTGTTACTTTGTAAGTCGGAAGAACCGTACAAAATGTTAGAGAAAAAAAAATACTTCAGAGTTATTTGTTCTTTTTCTCCAGTAGAGAGGGGAGAAGTGTTTAACTAGCTTATTACAGGCACCACAGGTCAGGGCAATGGCAGTGAATAAAGTACAACATAAGCTCTACAGTATGTCTCATTTCTGTCTTCCAGTAAATCTTCTCCCGTGTATGCATGCTTTGTTATATTTAATCACAACAACAAAGCGATGCATGAATATTGCTTTATCTGAATGATGGCTGAGTGGCCTTGCTCTAAGAGATACTATTCTGCAACTGGATGTCTACAAGTTGAATAAGCGCCCTTGAGCTAAAAACTGACTTGTTTTTTTAATGTCAGTTATCTTGATGAGAACTTCGGTCAAATGGTCCCAATCTAAATGAATGCTCTGTGGATTCTGTTTGTCAAGGAGGGCTGATGATACAGCTCAGCTAATGGTGGAATGTCTTTCCTTTGTATACGCTTGAATCTGCAAACAGAGGGAGCTGCTGCATGGGAATGCAAAAGAATACCAACAAAACACAAACTAAATGAGAAAGTGAGCAAGTAAAATTTGAAATGAGTGTATAACCCGTCATCTCATGCTTCAGCTAAGGTACTGACTGAACCAGAAGATTAAAATCAAAGGAATGTACACAGCCTCCCCTCAATCGGCTGTACGAGCCAGTTGAGCATCGGAGGGGATTATGAAACGCTGTTGCCGCTGTTATGTCCTGTATTTTGCTTTTTAAGCTTGCTCCTATTTTCATTTCCCAAATTCACACAGTCTCTCTACTTCTGTATTTCCACTTGGCTGCTTATCCTCTGCAGTTGGGGGTCTTCATTCCAACAAAGTTCAGTTTGGTTCAGCTTAGCTCCATTTGGTTCAGTGCAGGCAGCCAACGGGACTTCTTTTATGTACAACAACCAGACAGGGTGCAATCACATTTGTAAAAGTGCCAGACTTTGTGAAGGGGTGTGTGTACTTGTGTGTATATTCCAGACTGACACTGATCCACAGGACTGTGGATCCCACCTGGTTTGCCTGCATACTAGGCAGAAATACAGTACAGGTCTATGTATTCCTCTGCAGACAGCCAGTGTTAGGAAATGATGGCTGGGCACCACCGCAACACTGTTAGGTTGTCTGTGCTCACCGAGCGCTTCTTGGCTAGTTTCCTCAAGTCCTTGTACTTGCCATCACACAAGCATGAGATGGCCTCTAGTTTCTGGGCCTTGTCCCTGCTGAGGGGTTCCAGCGGGAAGCTGAGGTTATTGGCCTCAGCGAGCGAGCGCAGGTCGAAGTAATACTTGGTGTAGATGCTGGATGGCACGTTGATATTGAACTGCAGCAGCTCCAGGAACTGACGCTCCAGCTCATTCATGTCCTCCACAGTGATATCCTTGAGAATTTGGCAGTAGTCGACGTTCCAGACCGCCTGGTCATCCCAGACCTTGGAAGCTAGGAGGATGGCTCCCAACACGATCCACTTCCAATTGGCAGGGCAAATGTCGATCTCTGCATAGGTCAGGAGCCTCTCCAAATACACCAAAGTGACGATGGCACACTCAGCCGTGAGCTGTGCGGCACTGAACAGCGTCCTGACGAAGTGGTAGATCTGCTTCTGCTCAGGGCCGTGTTTGTCATAATCAGCGGGAACCTCAGACTTTGAGAGCGGATGCAGCTTTTCATCGAAAATGTCTAACAACATTCTTCTGTCGATGTCTCTGTTCTTTATGCGGTAGTATATTGCAAGGGCTACACATTTGATGGTGTATTTGAGGGTGGGCTGACTGACAGTGCTGTCATTGAGGAATATGGTGGAACATGAGCTGTATTTCCGTCTCGCTGGGCCTGGATAATGATGGTTGATGTAAAGGCTCTTCCGTTTTTCTCGAACATCAGTTTTTGACTTGCTGAGGAAAATGGTGCTGGCGCGGGGATGATCTGAGGGATTGTACTCCATGGGAAGATCGTCTATATTTTCTCTGTCGCTGATGTGCTGGAGGTTGCAACCCATGTCCTCGTGACTCAGCTCCGGCTCCGGCCAATAGGGCTCCAGCCTGGAGTGGTTGCTTCTCCGGTGTTTGGGGCTCGACGATACGCAGCAGGAGGTTGTATTGCCCATGGTGTAAGCAGCTTTTGGTTATATTCCTCAAATTAACAAACCTACCAAGCTTTCTCCTTGCTGTGCTGTTAGCGTTCCTACAAGACAAAAAACGGGGTGGTAACGCAGAGACGGACCCAGTTCAAACAAGCTTGCCCTGGTATAATTTGCATTACATGCTCTTCTCTCGCATCTTAACACACTTAGATAAACAAACTGAGCCATTAAAAGCGTTAAAGAAAGCCAATGTTGGCTAATAAAACGGAAGAGCAGCTAAATGTCCCCTTCCAAACCTCCAGGCGAAGGGAGGTAGTGCCTCTGGATAGCAGGCTTCGGTTTCACTGTCGACTCCCTCGCCTTGTAATTCCTCTCCGAGCGCCCGGTTATTCTCAGAAACACATTTTCGTGCACTGTTACTTTATAACGACATGAATAAAGATAAGAACATGGCACTTTAGCTTGTCAGGAGTAAGATATTTTTTGCTCTCAGCGCTACATGGTTGCCAGTGTACAGTAGACTGCGGCTGCTACATCCGCTGCCGTGCTGCTTTCAGGCGCCACATGTACAGTCAGATTTTCGACAACAAAAGCGGCTTAAACGCCTTCAAATTAGTAGGCTTTCAACGCCAATGCCCGAAAAAAACCAGCTATGGCTATAAAGAAAATTCAAATTAAACGTAACTTCTGAGGTAGAAGTGCACTGTGATTTTCATTTACAAGCTGTTTGATTTTGACCCCTGAATTAACAAAAATTGCAAAAAATGTCGCTGATATTGTATACTAATAAAAATTCCAATTTCTCCGACAGCACTTAAATATTCTTAAAAACCCACAGCGCTGTGGCTGTGACGGAAAAGGTTCCGGTTCAAGTGGGTAGTTACAACTGTGTAATAAATTATGACACCCTCTAGGGAAAACAATAAATCAAGGATTACAGTAAAATGCAGTAAAGCTAGTATTTGTTTTCCTTTGTTTAATCAATATTTATCTAAACTTATTATTATAGCAATAAACTAATAATAGATAGCAATCTATTTTTTGCCTGAAAAGGTGAATGAACTCTGTTGTCCCACTGGTTATGAATTGCTATGGGTACAGTCACGGATGCCTGTCCACACCCGTATTTGTTTCGAGTAAATTATTTGATCTTGACTGATGATGACTGACAAATCCACAGGGGCTTTCCTTTGCCTGCGACAAAATAAAATGATGATTCTCTTAGTGGTATTAAGTAGGATTTGTAAAGGGTAATGCAAATAAAGTGAAGTCCTGAAGAACAGCCAATTCCATTAAGACTTTCCCTTGAAATGCATCACAATGTGTATATGTAAACTCAGGCTGGAACTGATGCCTGACTGAGGAAATGAAAAGAGCTGATGAGAAAGGTTGTTTGCATGATTATGTCGGCTGAGATGATCAGGCATGGTGCTGTGACGCAGCCTGCTGGTACTGCACCTGCATTGCATTTTATCATAGCACCCACATCACAGGCATTTTTAAGTTTTTAACATGTATTTTGTGATCTGACCATTTTTTCCCCCATTCCTATCAAATACCAAGATTACAGACTATAGCTTTAGTTTTATGAATCCAATGTGAAAGCTTTAATAGAAAGATTTTGGATGATTAGTCACCTCATTAAAGCCAATGGCATGTTTTAATTGCAACAGATCTAGGGGTGTACCTGCACAAAGCATTTGATGTGGTACCATAGGTCACGTATGCAAATGCAACATTTGAACTCAAAGCGACCATATTTCCTGTTCCCAAGTAGTGCATTCTTTTCTCTCCGAGGGTGGAAGTGGTTATAGACTGGACAGGAATAGGGATTTACAATAGGCCCAGGTGCAAGACTGGTCTCCGTGGTACTGGATTCTTTCCTTTGTTGCCTTGTTACCATGCCTCTGCAGCAGATTACACATGGGAGCGACGCACAATCACTGCACAAATAAGATTTTTGTAGCAGTTACATTCCTCTCATTACTAGCCATAATTCTTTTATTGTTCATTCCTTCCTGTAAGCTGGTTAAATGTCAAGCAGAGATTCTTAATATTTTCCTTTTAGAGCAACACTTTCTGAATCCACTAAGTAAGAGAATATCCATCACTAAAAAAAGCAGGCAAATATTTCCTTTCCGTTGGCACATCTGTGTGTTCCACTCATTGTGGCTTAGGAAAATGTGCTTTAAAGACACTTTGTAATCTTCCGTTCTTTAAGCATGCACTGCGTAATAAAAGTGCAGCTCTTCCACAAAATGTCTGTCACCTACAAAAATGCAACAAAAGCTGTGAGAGAGGGGAAATGGCTGTGCTTTGTTAGTGACAGTCCCAGCATCAAGGCGAGTCATCAGCTGAAGGACAGAACATCATGTTCTGAACAGAAACCCAAGGCTGAGACTCAGCGTGGCAATACAAGTTTTATCAAATACTGTTTTAATGGAACTTCAGTTTATAAAGTCTGCAAGGTCTTTTTTCTTATCTCTCCAGCCCAAATTAATAACAAATGAACTACCTGTGACTTGTTTTACAAAGTCATGCAGTGCTTTAAACTGAACAATCCGCACAATATGTAGCTCTTTAACATTTACTGTGTGCGAAAATAACACAGAGAGGCCGAGAGAGAACTTTATTGAAGCAAAAACATTCCAAAAGACCTTTATGTGTGCTGTGATCATAACGGGACAATTCCTAACACCAAGAAGAACACCAAGAAGGTAGCAACAAATGGGTCATTAAAACAAAGAGCACTTGCATGGCTAAAATTTTAAATTCAACAAGAGATACAGAAGCAAAGGGGCAACAAAAAACCAAAACAGCAAGTTAATGTATTTCCTACAAAAGCAGATATTTTTAACTAAATAAACACTCAAATATGCTGCAATATCTCTAAAAATAGGAAAATGTGAGGCAAACCTGCCCAAATAAATAATAATACCACTGGTTAGAGGCATCAGACCTTCTAAAATGGGATAAAAATACAAACTATGTGAAGCCCTGAAGATCGCATCAGCCCTGATGTTTGAAAATTTGGCTTCTGGCAGCATTTTCCCTGAACAGACCTCCAAACGAGACCATCATAAAGACTATCAGTTCATGGAGTATTTTAATAGAGCCAAATTGTAAAATTGTGATGGAATGTAAAATACAGTGCAGTTAAGGTAATGCAAAGGCATTGGTGACAAACCTAGGCAGGGTTTTTTTATACGTTCAGGTTCAACCTCTGCTGTTGGACATTCCCCGTGTCCAATCCAGCTGATCCATACAGGCATGCTTCCTCTAGAAGCTTGGCTCGAAATACTCACTGATAACTCCTGAAGCAAGGTTCTTATTTTTTTGCTGGTGGTGCATGGATAATTCAGAGCCTGAAACACTGACATCATCGTGTAAACACATTGAACAGTAACTACAAGGGGTGTGTTTGTGGGAGTGGGTGTTTATATACACAGAGTCCTCAAGACACGCCACAGAAACAGACCAACACAGTTCACACAATCCGGGTTCCCCATCACTCGACTTTGTGCCGATAGATGTCTTTTAAGGCCCTAAGCTCTTCTATCAGAGTCTTGTTTTGATTCTCCAGCACGGCCACGCGATTCTCAAGGCATCTGACATATTCCTTCTTCTTTCGCCGACACTCGCGGGCAGCTTCCCTGGAAGCAACAACAACAGAGAACTCATTACAGCTGTAAATCGGAGGAAAAAAAAATACCAAAAGCCTAATGCAAAAGGTTAAGATGACTACGATTATGAAGGCATTACCATTAAATACCTCCAGGACAGGCCTTTACATAACAGAATCAACCAAAGGAGGATGTTATAAAACAAACAAAAACAGAAAAAGTAAACAAGATGATTCACTGATAAATAATTGATCACAGTAAAATCACCATGTGCATGGATGTGGAGTATGCAGGAAAAAAAAACACAACCAAGAAAAGCAGAAGTTAGCAACAGTTGTGGCACAAAGTTGTTTACAGCAAACATATGGTAAACTGACAATGGAGAGGACTCCATTCACTCATAAAGACATATCCCCATATATACACGCAAAATTTAACACTTTGACCGCCATATGAGACAACTCACTCCTCACACCAAACATAGGATACAGAGAAGATAACAGGCAGAAAAATAAGAATTAGCAGATAAACACCGTGGATGGAGGAGAATCATGCGGTGGAATGATGACAGGCTTTAAAACTTGTTATTACATGGACATGTCATGTATTGTCACGTAGATGATTGTATATTACACAATAGACACGGCAGGTGGGAGATTAGATATATTCTCCAAGGATACACTTTGAATCTCTCCAGCTGAGACTGACTGACATTGGATGTTTTTATACTGTTATTACTGTATCGACATGGATGAATTATTGTCTGGGCTATGCTGTCCAACTTAATGTAAGCACTCCTCTCTACCTGTTCTTCATTAAGCGGAGCTCCCTCTTCTGTAAGGCATCCTCTGTAGGTTTCTGGGAGCTGTGAGCACTGGGCCCTGCGACACCCTGAGGGAGGTTGGAGGTGGGGTTACGCAGCTGGCAGCCAGTCAAGTCACCAGGGGTGCCTGGGGAGATATATATAAATATATATATTTTATATATTCCCACTTCGGGCAGCACGATGGTGCAGTGGTTAACACTGTAGCCTCATAGCAAGAAGGTCCTGGGTTTGAATCCGCCGGCCAGCTGGGGGCCTTTCTGTGTGGAGTTTGCATGTTCTCCCTGTGCTTACACGGATTCTCTCTGGGTGCTCCACAGTCCAAAGACATGCACGGAGTTAGGTTAATTGGTGATTCTAAATTGGCCATAGGTGTGAATGTGAGTACGAATGGTTGTCTGTCTTTCTGTGTTAGCCCTGTGACAGACTGGCGACCCGTCCGAGGTGTACCCTGCCTTTCGCCCTATGAGACCTGGGATAGGCTCCAGCACCCCCGCGACCCTGAATTGGATGAGTGGAAGAAAACAAATGGATGGACGGACAGATATTCCCAGTTTACATCCTAAATAGACAGAATTTTCATGAATTAAACTGTATTTTGTAGGCGTACAGTTCTGTGAAAAACAAAGTTTTAACAGGACTCTATGCAGTCCTGTGAAAAACTAAGCACAACCCATGATTCTGTAGCTTACAGAACCACCTTTGGCAGCAATAACATCAAGCAATTGTTTTCTGTATGACTTCATCAGTTTCTGACATCATTGTGGAGGAATTATGACCCACTCTTCTTTATAGCGTTGCTTCAGTTCATTGAGGTTTGAGGACATTTATTTATGCACAGCTCTCTTAAGGTCCCATTACAGCATTTCAGTCAGGTTGAGTTTTGGACTTTGACTAGGGCATGGCAATACCTAAATTCTTGTCTTTTTCTCTACATTAACTGCTGTGCTTGGGATCTTTGTCCTGCTGCATGACCCAATTTGGTCCAAGCTTCAGCTTTTGGACAGATGGCCTCACATTTGACTCTAGAATACTTTGGTATACAGAGGGGTTCATGGTCAACTCAATGACTGCAAGGTGCCCAGGTCCTGTAGCTGCAAACGAGCCCAAATCATCACCCCTCCACCACTGTGCCGACAGCTGATATGAGGTGTTTGTGCTGATATGCTGTGTTTGTTTTTCTCCAAACGTGGTGCTGTGCATTATGGCCAAACATCTCCACTTTGGTCTCGTCTGTCCAAAGAACATTGTTCCATAAGTCTTGTGGTTTGTTCAGACGCAACTTTGCAAACCTAAGCTGTGCTGTCATGTTCTTTTTAGACAGCAGAGGCTTTCTCCTGTCAGCCCTTCCAAATAAGCCTTATTTGTTCAGTCTTTTTCTAACTGTACTGTCATGAATTTTAACATTTACCATGCTAACTGAGGCCTGTAGAGTCTGAGATGTAGTTCGTGGGTGTTTTGCTATTTCTCTGAGCATTTGGGACGTCCACACCTGGGAAGACTGTTGCAACACAATAACACACACCTGAATGCTCCAGACCAGCAAACTGCCAAAGCTTCTTCTTTTATAGAGGTGCTCACACTTCTGATTATCAGTTAATCAAGTGCATTTGATTACAAGGACCTGGCTGCTACTTACCTTCTTAATTTCTCTGGAAGCAGTAAGGGTGGACTTTTTTTTTTTCACAGGACTGTACAGAGTCCTTTCACTAGCTATATTGATATTTTTGCAGTTGGCTGAGTAGCTACAGTTACTGTTCCAGTTCCAGTTACTGGATGTCGATATCCAGTAACAAGCAGTCTCTTTAAAACTGGTACTGTGTTAAAAATTAAAAAGTAATGGGCTAATCTTCACATATCTATTCAACATCGACATAGTATCTATTAGTTTTAATTTAGTAGTAGTTAAAACTAAGGCACACTGCCTGGATAACTGCAGTGTAACTGGAAGTTCCCTTTAAATAGATCTCAGATTTTAAATGCTTTTATTCATCACATGCTCACCCAGTATAATGCAGGATGCATATTTTTAAAGCTGTTATAACAAATAGAAAGAATTAGAGCGTAACTGAATCAGTCGCATGTATTTTGACAAAATCTTATCAAATCAAATCAGCATGTGACACTGTGAGAGAAAGAAATAGACCGATAGAAGATAGAATAGTGCCATTCCTATCTGCTTCTCCTTCTGTTCATTGTTTGCCCAGTGCCAGTAGGACTCCCTGCTCCTCGGATCATAATACGCGGCTGATTAATTCTGTGATATGTTGGAATTGCAAAAGGAGCCGTATGTAATCACAGCGTGGCCGGTGGCTGACGTCAATGTACATCTTATTCGTCGGTTGCATTTACATGTCGTTGCTGGGGGCCTGTTCCAGGAAAAGCAGTGACGTCAGCCAGTGCTGCTATGTGCTCTGAGTGGGCAGAGCACTGAAGCATTTCACAAAGAGAGAGAGCGAGAGAAACAGAGGGAAGAGACGAGCACAGCCTGTGAAAATGTTTCATACCGGAGCAAGCTTGTTGCAGCTGACTGTGGAAAATGAGGCTAATATTCATTTATTTTGGATCATCTGCTACTTTTTCAGAGGAGCCCACTCGTGATGTTATTTGAGGAAGTTATTGAGCTTTACCGAGCTGCTTTAGGAAAAATTTACAGAAAAAGACAAACAACAGAAAAGCCAAAATCACAGTAATCTCAGGTTCGTCTGTTCCTAAAGTGCCTGACGTATTTTAACTGTGAATTTTCCCACTTCCTCTAAACTCACTAATCTCACTAACTCCTAAACAGACACTCCAGCTGAACAACAATGTGAAAATGCACTCTAAGATCTGGCAATAAAAGAGACATACCTGTTTCTGTCTCATCCCCAGTTACAGCCATACTGTATATACTCCCAGGATTTCCAAGAGAAACTGTCCCTTTCAGAGTCTTCTCTCTCACTGAAACGTTACCACAGCCAACAGTGGGACTGTGTGTGCAATTTACAATTAGAGGCATTGACATCACCATGACATCACTGGCCTCCTGATGTCAACAGTATGGTTTGCTCTCTCCCGACACAGCTCTATGAGTCAGGGGCTCTGCTGTTTGTCTTTTGGAAAGGAATTTTTTATCAGCTAGACCAGAGCTCTTCTTCGGCTCTAAAGCAAACGGGCAATAGAAGACCTCAGTAAATTAAAAGATATATATAGTATGACTGCAATACTAAAAACCTGCATTTTCAAAGCAAGAACAAAAGTCACCAGTATGTGCTAGGCACACTCATTTGGTGTTAAACATTCATGTTAATACCTTTATCCAAATTAATAAAAAGGCAGGCCACTAATATGGGTAGCTAATAAAGTTATTGATTGAAAAAATATAAATAGCTTCTGTCCTTCTGCTGCAGCAACTTTCATTCTCCAAGCTAAAGGAGTTGGCTCCCTCTGCAGGTACTACAGAGGTATGACATAAGTAACTCGAAAGCTGTAGAAGCATGATGACGTCTTTGTTTTTTTGTTTTCTTTTTTTCTTTTACTAAATTTCCAAGATAATTTCACAATCATCTGGGGGGTAGGTGGTGAGTCACTGGTGGAGGAAGTAGTCAGATCCTTTACTTAAGTGGAATTTGCACAACCACACTGTAAAAACATACACTGTTAGGAGTGAAAGCTAATGGGTCAAAATGAAGTATTCAAATGGACTTTGACCCTATCAGACTCTGGATGATTGTATGATTATCACTGACAGATAAATAAGTGATGTACATCAACATGATTTTGGTCAAGGTGGAGTTAATTCTTTCCTTTTATGCACTGTTAGAAATGCATCATATTTCAAGACATCCTTACACATTTTGCATGGTAATAAGTATTCAGTAGAGTAGAGATAAAGTAAAGAACTAATGCCTCATATTTCTATTTTACTTTTAAATACAGAACTGGAGAACGAAGTTGAACTTGAATACTGAATAAATTAGTATGGAATCAAAATATAGTTTTTGAACAATGAAACCTATCGGTTTTATTCTGCTAGACTTTGAATCTCATCTGTCTTTTATGTGACTTGAGTTGAAACTGTAGATAGAAAAACCACACACTGAATGGAGCGGGAGATTGACAGATGGATTGGTGCAGTGTCTGCAGTGATACGGATGCTGTACCGGCCTGTTGTGGAAGAGAGAGAGCTAAGTGTGAAAGCGAAGCTGTCGATTTACAGGTCGATCTACGTTCTAACCCTCACCTGTGGCCATGAGCTGTGGGTAGTGACCAAAAGAATGAGATCACAGATACAAGAATGAGCTTCCTCCGAAGGGGGTCTGGGCTCAGCCTTAGAGATACGGTGAGGAGCTCGGTCATTCAGGAGCGGCTCAGAGTAGACCCGCTACTCCTTCACACTGAAGGGAGCCAGTTGAGGTATCTGACTGGGATGGTTCCTGAGTGCCTCCTGGGTGAGGTGCTCCAGGAAGCATCTCCTAGTGGGAGGAGGCCTGGAGGCAGACCCAGGAGACGCTGGAGAGATTACATCTCTCAGCTGGCTTGGAAACACCTTGATGTCCCCCCAGAAGAGCTGGAGGAGGTGGCGGTCTCTCTCTCTCTCTCTCTCTCTCTCTTTTTCCCCGGCCTCTGTTTAGACTGCTGCCCCCACGACCCGGACCCAGATAAGCGTCAAAAAAAGGAATTGATGGAGGATAAAACAAGTGAAGGACGTAGCTTCCTTCACTCTGAAAAGTGAAGACAATGCAGTATTGCCTTAAACCTCCATATTTTTTCTAATAGCCTGCAGGGGTCAAAGTCTATGGCTATAAAAAAGTTGGTTGCACAAAAGATTATGGGGAAACTTCCTTTGGCTTCCTGGCTCTGTGACCTCAGTAAATAGTTTCCTGATGAGTTTATGCTCTCACTCGCTAGTCATCACTTGTGATCGACTATCATATGGCATGAAAATTTGTTAGCAGACAAACATACAGTATTTTCAAATAATCAAATTTGATATGTCTCACAGATGGTGGCTACATACAAATCACAACTAGTGTGTGATTTTCCTGGAGCTTATATTGTCATCTGGCATTTACAGAGTTCATGCCGGAAACTCCTGCTTTTGCTTCTACAGTTGTTAGCTACCCATTCTAAAAATTCAGCAGCAGCAGTGTGGAAATCAGGTGCTACCAGGCAGTGTCAGCATGCCATCTGGGGCATCCCTGTGGTACTCAAGGGTTCTTGCTGGAAACTTTGGTGTATGTGTGCTGGCCATAGCAGTAGATGTCAGGTTCTGTGTGCCCTCTGGGAGGTCGACTGAAGAGTCTATAAAAAAAAAAAAAAAAATCCAAATGTTTAGGTAAAAAGATCAGGGTACCATAGAAATAAAAAATAAATCAGGCTGAGTGTGTTTATGGCAACAATACAGTTTAATTCTGTATTTATTTCTTATATCACTTGTAATAAACATCTCTGAGACCACTGCCTTGATTATGAGTTACAGCAGGAGTATTCTCCCCCTTGAAAAAGTGTTTCTTGTAATGGAGAAGTAATAAACTGGGGAACCCAGTGGAAACTGCTTAAAAAGTAGAACCATCCTGTCACTGCGTTTGTTGTGACACTTCAAAAATGCACACAAGTCTGGAAATGGAAAAAAAAAAAAAAGTCTGGAAAAGGGGTTACCTGGCACAGAAGACACAGTATAAGGTTGCTGTGTCCAATTCTGCATATTCCCATAGGAATGAAAACCAGTGTTTGTTGGAGGGTGTGGTGTTTGTGTTCCCGTCATGGCCGTAGATAGCAGGTTCTCTATCCCATTAGGCAGCACCTGAACCGGAACTCTTTGAAAAAACCCATCTGGGAAAGTAAAAAGGCCAAGTAAATATTAACAGATTAAACTAATAGCAATCACTTCTGAAAAAAATTGATTGAGATGGGTCAAAAGTTCACGTTATAGCGGTGGACCAATTATACTGAACTCATGTTTAGTATATTTCAGCTATGACTACTGTTATGATATTTTGTCAGCGCCTTAGGACTGCTCAGTTCACCCCGGTTGGTAACACATTTCAACCAAACTAATGGGATTCAGTGTTTCCTTCACAAGTTAATGAAGGCCAAAACCAATTTTTGTGGAATGAACACTGAATTTCATTGGACAGACAGAAGCACCACTCCAGTGTGATGATAATGTTGCTCTGTGCCTGCTGATTGTGCTGAATAACACATGAGCCATAACAACTTCAGCTAGAGTGTGACAGTGACTGTGTGAACTGTGTGCTTCCAGCATGCTTACAGTACTGGCTGTGGCTTGTTTGCTGGTAAACAGGCAACTGATAGTTCTCTTCTGTCCTTATGTGGTTCATTCTGAGAGGCGCTTGCTGGATCTTCTTATCCTTGTGTTCACGCTAGTTCTTGAGGTAAACAGAGAAGACAACATGAAACACATTAAGAACATAAAATGAGTGGTGCTTTTGTGAGGCAACCCCGCTGTATTGCCACTTCTTAAATCTCCTCTTGCTAGATTCTAGAGATATTATACTTCATCTTTAATAAAATATGACTTCAACTGTTTAAGCTAAACACTCAGTAGAGATGACTCAACCAGTTCCTGGAGTTTACGAACCACTTCTCCATTTAGCCTCAGTATTCAGGTTTGCATTATTCAAAGAAGGGTTTTGTAATATAGCTTGTGGTTTGCAATGAGATATATAGTACTGTTCTTTGTATTTTGCTAGAAAAATGGGAAATAGGTGCGGCAATTTACTGAAATGTGCAAACATACATGGAAATACAATATATACGGCAAAAACAGAGTTTGTACAAGTCTATCAAGCTTGAAAGTCAGTATTTGGTATGACCACCTTTATTCTTCAACACAGCCTCTTAGGCAGCCTTTCTTGTTATTTCTTTAAATAATGTTCAGGAATAGTTGGATTGGCATGATGGATCAAACTCTGGCGGGACTTTTCTGCGTTCATAATTTCATATATTTTGAGAAGATCCTCAACACCACTGGCTGAATTGCAGCCCCAAACCATGACAGAGCCTCCACCGTGTTTTACAGATGGCTGTAGACACTCACTGTTGTACCTCTCTCCTGACCTCCTCCGAACATATTGATGACAATTTGAACCAAAAAATTTCAAATTTGGATTCGCTCCTCAGCGTCACCATGCTGATGATGGTTTATTGATGAAATGTGTCTTTGCCCTTTAATAAATATAGTAAAGTATTTTTATCAGAGTGCTTCCTTTTCTACATTCCTTAAGACCAGGCACCCTGTATGTCCTTTAAAGTTGAGTAGAGTGCACTATTCGTCTGTATTCAGAATATTTTTCATAGATTCAACAAAGAAATTAGAACAAATTACGTGTTTTTGTGACAGACTGCTAGTAACAAAGCGCCTAAAGATACAATTTAAAATTGGTTCTTTGCTAAGTTGTCTGCTATGTGTAGACAAACACTGGTTCATCCCTTGAGTTAGGTAGCTTTTTTATGCTTGAATGATTCATAGGTCAGTATTAAGTGTCTTAACAAACAAAACAAATTCCTCTGAAAATGCTCAGGTACAAGGACTGGAGTGAAAATGAAAATGAAAAAAGCAGCCAATGTCCAAAGAACTGAAAGAGCTTCAGAAAGCCTGGAGAACTATTGCTCAAGAGCACTTTAAAAGATTACAACAAAGTCTGGCTCCTTTGAAGCAAAATATAAATAAACAACGGGTGACTCAGGTCTTTTGCAAAGTACTGTAACTAAAATGAATTATTTCTGTCAGATAGACAGATTGTTACGAGTATTATGTTCAATTACAAATTTAGGTGAATTTTGTTAACACTGAAATAAGGAAAAAAAAAGTGGACCACAAACATTGGCCTCGAATCTCCGTCTCAGATTTTCTTTTTTTTTTTTTTTTTATAACCTTTTGGTG
>VUQI01060994.1:18115-40054 GCA_015106735.1 Paratilapia polleni
ATGATCAGTGCTATTAATGCTGTTTGGCTCAGGCAGCTTAAGTTCAGATTTATTCAGTAGTAATGCAAAGCCATTTAGGCAGCCTTTCTGTCTTTTTTTTTTTTTTTTACAAAACCTTTTTTTTTTTTTTTTTTTTAAAAAAATTTTTTTAAAAAAAAGGAAAAAAAATTAATTAAAAAATAAAAAAAAACAAAAAAAAAAAAAAAAAAAAAACCTGTTAAATGCCCATTTTTAAAACACTATCATGTTGGTCAAGCTACCTGGCAGCTAACTGACATTTTAGCAAGCTGTATAAAGCATTTAGCTAGCACTATAACTTATTAGTAAACAAATATACTGTGCTGATATTGTACTAACTGTACACTTTGCTGTATTTGTGTGAATGAGTATTAGAAGATCAGAAAAAAAACTTACCTTAAGTTGATAACAGACTGATTAACTGAGAGCAACTTGTGGAGTATTTTTTCTTTTTTTGGCTTCCCAGGACGCAATATTTTTTATCTCATTCTGTTGATTTTTGTTAGCCAGAGCCCCCGAATGGTAACTAATAGTTACCATTCGGGGGCTTTGCTGTCAGCATGGTAACTATATCATATGTATCACCACACGGGTCAGAACGTCATTTGCAAACAACTTTCAAGTTTTATTTGATTAATTCTCTCCCACAATTCTCAGGTTTATGTCGGCTTATGCTGTGAAAATTGGAACCAAGCTCTTCAGCTGCTTGGTAAATTTACTGCAGATGTATGCAAGGCGCACACCTAACCTGAAGTGGGAAAAACAAAACAAAACAAAACAAAACACTTTTTCTAACAAGAAAGAGACACCACCATAACCCACAAAAAGTATGTGTTTTTTTTTGACGGTCAAGGGTTTCCGTAGTTTTGGGCGATACCATATTAATATGGGTGTTCTTTTGGTTTTGACGTGAGAATTTTATTCTCATCAGTACAAATGGATTTAGAATAAATTCGTTAAAAAAGATTAAATTATTATGAAACACGTGTGACAATGGGAAAAGGCAACACGATGTTTTATGGCCAATTTACGCTTCTTGAAAATACATGCTCATACAACAAAATGGTATAATCCTAAAGGTAGGGAAGACCTGTAAGTGAGACAAATCAAGCCTGTGACAGCGGAGAAACCGGAGTTTTATAACGAGTAATTGTTGTACAGAGGTAAGTAATATCCAGAAGTCCTCGCTCGACCTCAGCAAACTGTTTTGTTTAATAGCAGCGCCGTGTTCTGCCGAGCTGTCAGTGTAAATGTGGGAAAATTGTAAAGAAGATGACAGTTTTGCTAGCGATAGCTCAGCTACTGTTAGCTTCCTGCTAGCCGACCGCTAGCTGATGTCTCATAACTGTGCGGACTTGAGCAGGAAGAAGTTAGCCTGCTAGCTAGAAGCTAGTTAGCCTTTTAGCTCGCCATCCTATTTTGGGATTGGCATTCCGCTAGCTAGTAACCATAACTTAGCTACCTTAATCGTGACTGCAAGAGGGCTGTTTATTAATAATGCTTCTTTTTGTATGACGGATGTCTGTAAATGTGAAGTGGCTAACTAGAGAAACTATATGATGATGTAGAAAGGTTTTCTGTGGCGTGAAATAAACTGATATGAATGACAAGAAATAACACTGGGCCCAGTTTCACCTTCTGGTCATGTAATCTGTGATGGTACTGGCGCACACCTAGAAGCTGGTATTAATATTTCTAGGTAAAGTGATTAGCAGGTCTACTACGTGATGGTGACCCCAATGCGTTCAAGTTTGATGACCGGTAATAATGACACATTGAACTTGTCCATCATGTTGATCTCATCTGTTGCTGCCATACTGATGTGTGCAGACGTTTTGAAGCAGGCTTGTTATTGTTAGACTAATTTCTGTTTATGTACGTGTAAATTTTGCCCTTTATGACAAACGTGCCATGTAGGCAGTCTTCATTAATGCTATTTTCATATCTTTGTAATGGTAAATGTGAATCTAATAATAAACAGCCAAGGGGATGCAACTTAATTTCTATTGGGTGTCCTAAGGTGCAGAAGAATTCTCACCCCTTGCCATAATTTCATTTGTGTTGCCACTGCTACTGAGGCTCAGTTCACTGTTACTGCTTTAAACAAAGCAAACTGCACGGTTGCACTGTTAATAAAGAAACTAAAGCCAGGAACCAAGAAGTTTATTTGTTCCTTTTCTTAAAATCCCTTTACTCACTTTTCTTTTTGTGTGTTTTTTTTTTTTCTTTTTTTTTTTCTTTGTTCTGTTCTCCTAGGCTGAAAGAGAAACTGTACAATGTCCTTAAAGC
The DNA here is from genome assembly GCA_015106735.1 of Paratilapia polleni. Classification (NCBI taxonomy): domain Eukaryota; kingdom Metazoa; phylum Chordata; class Actinopteri; order Cichliformes; family Cichlidae; genus Paratilapia; species Paratilapia polleni. The sequence continues at coordinate 20,423 of VUQI01060994.1, forward strand.
CGCGGGTGGTGGATTTTGACGAGACATGGAACAAGTTACTAACGACAATCAAGGCTGTAGTGATGCTCGACTATGTGGAGAGAGCCACGTGGAATGATAGGTTCTCGTATCCTGTACTGGCTTGCTCTGTTGAAATTTAACCTGCAACATGAGTAGTTTTTTGTTAAATTTCAGCACAGGGTTTAATTGAGTGAAGTCATACAGCTGCTCAGTATAGTAAATTAATTGCTCGCTTGGATGAAGTGTGATATGTTTGGTTTTAAACACAAAACACAGCTAATTTAGTAAGACACTAGTTTAGATAGATATTTTTCCCAGCATCATTGTCAATGTAAAACGAGGGCTTGTTTATTCACTTTTTAATAGCAAATGTTGTATATGTTCGTCCCTACCATTCTTCCTAAATTTTGTCACCAGTGACATTTATGCCTTGTGTGTTGCATACCCCGAGCCTTTGGGTGAAAGACTATACACAGAAACCAAGATTTTTCTTGAGAATCATGTTCGCCAGTTGTACAAGGTAAGCAAAAGTTCTTCTGTGGTTTTCTTTTAACCCTTCAAAACTCTGCTTTCCTATAATAGCTGTCATGCTGATATGTGTATTTTAGAAAGTTCTGGAATCAGAGGAGAAGGTTTTAGTGATGTACCACAGATACTGGGACGAGTACAGTAAAGGAGCCGACTACATGGACTGCTTGTACAGGTAACTTTACTGCTTTTTTATTTTTTTAGTTTCAACTTGAGATTAGTGAGTCACAAGGCTGATTCATCATTTACCTTTTTTATATATATATATATATATATATATATACAAACAAAATACCACAGATGTGGTGAAGTGTGAATATACAGTTTCCACTTTCTTTTTTCATGTATCAGATTTACCAATTTTCACTCTGTGTCCTGAGTACACTGTAAAACCTTTTCCGTAAGTGTGTAGTCACCATTTCACATTCACATTCAGTTTTAACTGAAGACATGAGCCCACCCAAGTGTTTGTGTTTGTCAGGTCAACTTTTAAAAGGCAGAGTGTACTAGTTCTATTCTCTTACAAGGCTCAGTATTCCTGCCTTTAGTTTTGTACCTGTAAAACATTACCTTGAAAAGCATTGTGCGTGGTGCCAAGAGGCTTTTGGTGTGTCTTGATTCACTCTAAATCAATACTCCCTTTGAGAGCTTTTAGATCTATTTTTATGTGTGCTTCCCACCAGACTGCCTGTGCATACATAAGCCTTTGTAATTTATGTCAGCCCAAGCAAGAGAGAAAGTAAGGTGCTTGGCTTTAGTAGTGAATCTCTTCAGTTCTTAAAATAGAAGAGAATTGCTTATTATTCTTAACACCTCCATTTGTGAAATACATGTGTATTTGAATTCAGTTTGGACCTACTGAATCAAGCTGACCCATTAGCCCTTCACAGTTCTGCTCTCCAGGTTTCATGGTTAGTGGTACTTAACACTAGCTGGTATATTAGCAGGTCTTTGACTCAGTGCTGTTTTATTGTGTTCTTGCTAGTCAAAGTCTGAGTGTATGAGAGAAACAGGCTGAATGTCATAGCTATACCACTGATAGGGGCAGGCTGCACAGCTGTGAAAACTGCACGCTATTTAAGGTGGACTGAATGGACCAACGTGGATTAGAGCTTGAAGGCAGGTGTCAGTGTGTCTGGAAGTTGTCCTGCTGCTAAGTTGGCTTTTGCTTCCTTTGACAAATATTAAGCCTGCATTCACATGTATGCGGTTCAGACTACAGTGCTCCTTCCTCCCCATTCAGTTTTCCAACTGAATTGTGACTTGCTCTGAAGAGTTGAGAAAAGCTCACTTTTTCATGTGCCTGTCACCAACCAATCAGATCATGTTGAGAAAATATCTGGAAAAAGTGTAGTTGCTTCTCCAGCTTGTCAGTTGACATCGAAATGAAGAAAATGAAGAAATTAACACTGTGGTGAGTAAATCACCCTGAAGCTTTGCATACATGTGAATCCACCTGTGAATGTTTGGTGCTATTTGGTACAGTGTAAAACTCTTCCACTGATAGCAGCGTTAACGATCTTCTATTAGCTTTACTGAGTGTTAACATGTCTTTCTCATAGATAGTATAAAAGGTGGACGTAGCTACTGTGACGTCATCCGTTTTGAAGCCTTGAGATGAGCGTTTCTGCCGTCGCCATCTCGGTTGTAAAAACTGGATGTGATGAGGAGGGGTGGGTCTGACTGTGAAAGATAGTATGACCAAGATTCACAAAATAGACTTAATCTTTTATTCAGTGTGACCCAAAACGAGTGACCGAGCCCATAAACTCACGAGGAAAGTGTTTACAGAGGTTAAGGCACACAGCTGTTTTCTCATAGATTACTATGGGACTGGAAGTCTTTTTGCAACCACAGCTATCGCCAACTGGTGGCCTTCACATAGAATGCAGGTTTAAGACACTTTCGCATTGGCTTCATTTTTCTGATGTTTTATACTGTCTATGGTATTCCTCCTTATGGTGCTAGGGAGCTAAAATTATCCGTGCTTTTTGCTGGAATCTGCTGCCAGCAGAGGGTTAATGACAGCAGTGAGACACTGTCACACAGTCACTGTGTGGGCTTTAAAACCAAAACAATGTGCTAAAATGCTCTGTAGATCTGCAGGCTTGTGTGGAGGAAAAAAAAAAGTGATTTCAGAGGTGTGATCAACACCTTTCACATAATGCGTGCATATATTCAGTGTTAGTGTATCGAAAATATTGATGAATGCAGGATTAAGAAAGGTTACCACACTCATACATTCCATTCATATTACTGCAGTATTCATTATGTGTTTGACTATTGTTGATAATCTCCGTTGAATCTTTCAAACATATATTTTAACTTTGTACTTTAGTTTCAGTTATTGATACTAACGTTCTGCCTAAAGACATGAACCCATTGCCTTTACCTTATGGACAACTATTATGTATTTTCAGATAAATTAATTTGAATGAAAGTGGTACTAGATTAAAATACTTCCACAGACTATAATGGGAGTATTGATTAATATCTGGAAATTCTTTCATTTCACTTGCTAACTTTGACATAAAGAGTACCAGTAATACATAGCCTCTATGAATAAATGAAATGTTGCTGTCAGCAGCATTTTAGTGTTTCTTCAGAAAGCATGAGACATGTGATTACTCCTACCTCAAGTCTGAGATGCCATTCATATCTGAACATCTTTAACCTCTCCCCACATTGTTCAGGTACCTTAACACACAGTTCATCAAGAAGAACAAACTAACAGAAGCTGACCTGCAGTATGGCTATGGGGGAGTGGACATGAATGAGCCGCTTATGGAGATCGGAGAGGTACTGAGCATGGGCATAAAAAGCTTTGCTGCGCTTCCATTTTTCAATGCACACTGGGGTTATATTAGATACAGATAAGGAGAGTGCTTATAATGGAGAGATTGGTGGGATTCAATATCAGTGTTATGTTGCATAGGTCTACATTTCTCCTTTCACTATCCTTCTAGAATATCCTGTTCTAGGGTCTGTCTGTACTGAAGTAGGACTAATATGCTGTGTTTTTGTTTTTCTTTGCAGTTGGCATTAGATATGTGGAGGAAGCTAATGATCGAGCCCCTTCAGGCTGTCCTCATTCGGATGCTGCTAAACGAAATCAAAAAGTATGTTTATTAGAGTATATTTTCTGAAATCAGTTTCCATTGCCAAAAACAGATATTTTGTGAATATTTTGCTGTGAGCTATTCCATCATTTGGCTTCGAGTGATGTCACTGTAGTGGCTGTGTTCAAATGCTATACACAGAGATATAGATGCTATACACAGAGAGAAAAGATGTCTTCAGTGTTAGTCTTGGGCGGGTTGGTCAAATGTGTCAGCAGAATCTGCCTGAGGAGGCTTTGGTGCTGATGTTTACTGAGAGTCTGGATGTCTACATGACTATGAGTCAGCTGCTTCACAAACTGTTGTAATACCCATTTTGTGTTTCATAAATCTTTCCCCTGAAAAATACCCTTCACATTATAACAATTAAAGAGACTAAAACTATAACTGAAACTAAACAAAACTAAACATTTCAAAACAGTAACAACTAAACTGAAACTACCAAATCCATTTTGGTAACTAACTGAAAGGGAACTGAATTGAAAACAAAAACTTTAAAAAAAAAAAAAAAAAAAACAGCATCTCCACCATGCTAATATTTTCAGTACCCAGCAATTTAGTTACACAACTTAAGAGCTTCACCTTGTCCCACAGTGATCGTTGTGGCGAGAATCCCAACCAGAAGGTAATCCATGGGGTCATCAACTCCTTTGTTCATGTTGAACAGTACAAGAAGAAGTTTCCACTAAAGGTGAGACAACAAATAACAGCCCAGCCATCCAATTCCCACATTATGTTTTTGTTTTTCTTTGTTCACATGACACCTGCTTAATACGAACACTGTAGCCAAGTTTCACAACCATAAATACCAGTAGTTTTGCATCATCCACACAATGTGCAGTAGCCATTTATAGACCAGTGTATATGTATTAAATGATAAATATTGTGGGTGCCAAATTCTCTTCCTGTGTTGCAGTTTTATCAGGAAATCTTTGAAGGGCCATTTCTGACAAAAACAGGAGAGTATTACAAACAGGAAGCTTCCAATCTACTGCAGGAATCCAACTGCTCACAGTATATGGAGAAGGTAGGATAAGATGGACAGATAATGAAAGAATGTGAATGCTGGATGTGTTCAAGCATGAACGTGAGCGTATGAGCTGCTACAGTTAAGCCCTGCTTTAACTTGTTATTTTTGAGCTTTCTTGTTCTCTGTATTTAAGAAGCCAAAATGTAACGCAGCTGGTTTGGTTTTAGTCACTCATGGATTTCTGATGACTAACACTGCATCTTTCTTGAAATGACTGTGTGTGTGTGTGTGTGTGTGTGTGTGTGTGTGTGCGCGTACGCGCACCAGCATCCACTGTTTATGCATGTGAACTGTCAGGTCCTGTCAGCCTGGTGACATAAGAGTTTTAATCTGAGTATTAGCTGTGTCATTAACCCGCTAAGGCTGATACCATGGACCTCTGGGCCACTTCAGCTGCCATGACCACTCTCTCTCTGTCAGTCACTGTCTTTTCTCTCTCTCGTTCACTCACTGTAGCAGTAATCAGATTTATCAGATAGATTAATCCCTCCAGCCTGTAAACAGGATCATCATTAAAGCTTTACCAGGCTTTAGGGTAGTGTGCCTTGCCTTCACGTTTGATCTGTCGCTTAAGATACAGATTGATACGTGATATGACCGTGCAACAGCAGCAGCAGACTCTATAGTACTGTACAGTGTCCTCATGTCTCTAATTTGACCCAATTTACAACTGTGGGGAGGTAAACCTTTTCTGTATTTATATATACATATGACAAATCTGTGCTACACAAAGACTTAAAAGACTTAAAAACCTCAACTGCCCTTTTATTAAAGAAGTTTCTAGTTAAAGTTTTTTGTAGAGAACAGCTGCTTTTGGATATTTGTCCTGAAAAGAAGTGGTACAGATGTTCAGATTGAGATGCTAGTGGATGTTTGTTTTATCTATGTTTATTTCTCCCCGACACATCTGTCAAATGTAATATAGCGGTTTGCAGTTCTAAAACTCATCTCCTGTTTAAAAGTGTAGTTATCCTGGACCTGCAAGTAGCTTGTTCTGTATTTGATGTGTATGAAACCCAAGTCACCAACAGCGAATCCTCTGCCCTTTTCTTTGCATGTTTCTTTTCCTGCAGGTTTTGGCGCGGTTGAAAGACGAAGAGGTGCGATGTCGGAAGTACCTGCACCCCAGCTCCTATGGCAAAGTCATCCACGAATGCCAGCAGAGGATGGTGGCGGATCATCTGCAGTTCCTGCATGGGGAGTGCCAGAACATCATTCGGCAGGAGAAAAGAGACGGTCCGCCCACTTTCTATTATTTTGTTCCGATGGCAGTGTTTATAATCAAATGAATTATATATGCTCTCACGCAGTGCACACTTGTGATGTGAAAATAAGATCAAACTTTGTGTCTTGTTGTTTTTCTTGTTCTTGTTTTTGTCCAGACATGGCCAACATGTACACCCTGTTGCGGGCTGTGTCTAATGGGTTGCCTCACATGATCCAGGAGCTGCAGATCCATATCCACAATGAGGGGATCCGAGGAACCAGTAACCTCTCTCAGGAAAATGTTAGTAATACCCCACTGTGCGTGCACGTCCCTGTCTCCACTTGTACATGCTGTTGCAGTTCTGGCTGTCACAAGCATGTCGGCAGCAGTGAAAGTCTCATGTCTCAGTCAGTGGTTAAACTCTGGTTTCATGATCATTTGATTAAAGTGATTGAAGTGACTACCAATGAGAGCCAAAGATACTGTTGATTGACGTATGAGAAAGTGGTAAATACACTAGATGCAACCTGAACCTGAACTTGGAATGTCCACTAGTGATCAGCCATCTCTTCCTGTGTGGACGCCCCTTTAGAGGTGTCTTTAGGAATTGTGCTACTTTAACTGGCGACGCAATTATCAGGTCACTGAGGAGTGTCACATCATTTGTGAGGTTAAAAATCAAGTATATAGACAAAACTCAAAGCCTCAAACCTGAAACTGCGCCCACTGAAGAGAAAAAGAGTTGGGGCCCTTGTTAAGCAAATGAGGGCTGAAACGCTCCCTTTAGCTCGTTAAGAACATTAGATTTTGGTACATTGGAGGGTTATTTTAGCACCCTGTCTTTTTAGTTGAACTTAGCTATGTGTTGGCAAGCTGGTATAATTAGCTAAGAGATTCCAGTGTAAAAGCTGCATACTGACAAAATGCTTTGGTTTAAAGTGCAGTAATCTAGCAGCCTAAAAATGAAATTGGATATTTGACTTATTAGTGACAAGCTGTTTGCTGACATGCTGAGTGTCGTTACCCCACTTTTTCCCCAAAAATGACTACCACTCATTTAGGGTGTTTTCACACCTGCAGTGTGTAGTCTGTTTTAATTGAACTCTGGTTCGTTTTCCCCCTTGGTGCGGTTCGTTTTTGCAGATGTGAACACGATAATCACACTCAGGTGCGGACGAAACTGCAGAGCGGTTTGTTTATAGTGTGAAGGTGATCCGACCTCAATCCAACCCAACTACCAGGTGTACGCTGCAGGTTTGAGCTAAACGCCTTCCTGTAGCCAGGCATGCTTTGCCTTCTGGGATGCGGCGGGGTACCATAGATGTGCAGAGGACACAAACTGCCAGTACGGGCTGCAACTAGCTGTAAAATGAATGTAAATTCTCCATGTTATCCACTAGTCCAGAACACAGCACCTTCTTCCTGTATTTACTTTTGTTGCTCCCGCCCCAGACAGATTTGACCAATTAGCAGACTAAACGTTCTCACGTGGTTTGTAGTGACGCATTTTGGTTCGCTTGGAGTTTTCTGTGTGTGAAAAGAAACCGAACCCACGGGGGGAAAAGTTACGAGTTTACAAACTCATTAACTGATTTGGACCAGAGTAAACGAACTATAGGTGTGAAAACACCCTTAAACAGGGCTGCTGCTGCTCAGATCCCCAGCATTACATGCACCAAGTGTGAAGTAGATCAGTTGAGCTATTACTGAAACAGACAGCCAGAGATCCCTTTACTTATTAGTGAGATTGTTTTTCAAGGTGTCCTCCTTTTTGAAAAATGGCTCCAATGGTTCACATTTCTTCTGATCTTTTTCTTTAAGCAGAAGTTGATGCTCTGTTAAAACTTAAAAGTAGCTGAATTTCACATCATTACAAGTAAAAAAATTAAATAAAATATGACCTTGCATTTGTAAAGTGTTTTTTTAGGGCTTATTCCAATTTTGTTTTTAACTTTTTCTTAGCTCTCCATTGTTTTGTTTTTTTAGCACACAGGAGTCTTTTTTTCTTTCTTTTTTTCCCCCACTATTGTTGAAAACGTCTACTACTAATACATCTTTGTCTCCCTCCTGCTACACCCATAGATGCCAACCCTGTTTGTGGAATCAGTGCTTGAGGTTCACAGTAAATTTGTTCAGCTTATTAACACAGTTCTAAATGGAGATCAACACTTCATGAGTGCCCTCGATAAGGTATTAAACTCCTCAGTGTCTCATTGAACATATAAGCATACGTTTAATTCGACATTTATTTTTATTTCTTTCACAGTTCAAATCATTTGACAGACGGTGTTTATTTGATGTCTCTTTCTCAGGCTTTGACGTCTGTGGTTAACTTCAGGGAGCCCAAGTCCATCTGCAAAGCCCCTGAACTTGTGAGTACACACACACACACACACACACACACACACAAACACACACAGCATCACACAGTTTTACCCCATGCCTTGACCAGGTCATGTCCCTCCTGGTGTCTCTGTCCAGCTGGCGAAATACTGTGATAATCTGCTGAAAAAGTCTGCAAAGGGAATGACGGAAAATGAGGTGGAGGACAAGCTGACCAGCTTCATCACAGTGTTCAAGTACATAGATGACAAGGACATTTTTCAAAAGGTAACAAGAAGGCATCCCATATTAGAAATCAAAAAAACTCTTGGCACATTCTGATGTAACAACCCAGCCCAGGAGTGTGGTTTTAAGCTTAAAATAGTTATGTCCATTTTTAGTATCTTCAGTTGTCTCAAAATACTCATTGTTTTCTGTTTTCTGCAGTTTTATGCTAGAATGCTAGCAAAGCGGTTAATACATGGTTTATCATTGTCAATGGATTCAGAAGAAGCCATGATCAACAAACTTAAGGTAAATCCACAGCTGGATATTTTTAAGCAGATGTGTGATATATGAGACAGTGTAAGCTTTTATTCAAAGGTGTTTGAACCTGCCCAAAAAATCTTTTGATTCTTTGGGCTCATTAAATCCACACAACTTTCTGTTTTGCTTACTTTTTGTCTTCTTTACTACTTCCTCTGCTTAAACTGCTCCTCCTTAACCCCGCAGCAAGCTTGTGGCTATGAGTTCACCAGCAAACTCCACAGAATGTACACAGATATGAGCGTGAGCGCCGACCTCAACAACAAGTTCAACAATTTCATTAAGACACAGGAGACAGTGGTGGACCTGGGAATCAGCTTCCAGATCTATGTATTACAGGTCAGTTATCGTCACGTAAACGCGAAGGCTTCAAAATGAAATGTTTCTACCAACTTCAGCCCGTGTCTCACATTTTCACTGTTAATCTGTAATGTTGTGGCGTATGCTGTCACTTTGTAGGCTGGAGCCTGGCCTCTCACACATGTCCCCTCCTCCACGTTCGCCATCCCTCAAGAACTAGAGAAGAGCGTGCAGATGGTGAGGAGCACTGCTTGATCATAAAAGAATGATGCTGATCAAAGGAGCACATTGCTGGGCTAACCTCTGTTTTCGTCTTCCCCTTTCAGTTTGAGTTGTTCTATAATCAGCACTTCAGTGGGAGGAAGTTGACCTGGCTGCACTATCTCTGCACAGGTAACACAAATACACAAGAATTATGCAAGATGTGATAATGCACCGTTTTTAGCACAAACAGAAGGTGTAACTGTGAAGGACAAAACTATATTGTTTTTCTGTGTTGTAGATTTGCTTCCCTGCAAGTGGGCGCACATGTGTGAAAGTGATGCATAGATCATTAAGATCATACATTGGATCTGTAACTTTAATTGCTTCTTTAATCCATTAAAGTGACGTAGTGTCATTCAAACGTAGGTCCCTATTATATTGATGTTTCTCACAGCTTTATTCAAGCATTTCTGTAAAATTGCCAAAACAAGCCACAGTTCTCACACAGTTTTATGTACTGTAGAGAGATTTGACAAATCTCTAATTGACTATAATGCATGAAGTCAGAGTTTAGTTAACTGGTTGCTATATTTTGATAGTTAGTATAAAATAAGTTGAAGTCACATACTGTTTATAGTCATGGGAACACGTCCATACACGCTTCAGTAAACAGATTAGACAGTTATTAAACCGTAGATTATAAGCGGCGGTTCACTTAAGACTTCGGACAGGTTCCATTTGCTGTTAGAACCTGATCAGTCCTGTCTCAATATTAGGGATAATTTATTGTCAAGTCACTGATCTTCACTTTGGAGAAGTTTATAGTATGTAATAAACGCTGAAGAAGGACTTCAGCTCCTGTTAGCATTTTCATATTACAGATAGATTCTGTTAATCTGATTTTATAGACATTCTGGTGTCTAATAAAAGTATAAATGTAGAATGAGGGAAAACTCAACATATATAAAAGATGTCTGGTGATTTTTGAAGTGGTGTGTGTGCTACTCAGCCACTAAATAAATGCAAATTTTGTCTTCTGCCCTGGCTTTAAGGTTAATGGACCTGTGTTACTGAAAAATGTTCAGATTTTGTCCAGTGTGCAGTCATAAAGCCTGTTGAACACATGTAGCCTTGACCAGATTATGACAAACTGAAAGTGCGTCTCATTCCAAAAGTCGACTTGTCATTGGAGCATTCTCCAAAACAATCTTTTGATGAGATAAGCAGCTCAAGATACAGGAGATACATGCACAGTCACAATCTTGTGCATGCCCGTCAAAAGTTAAACTTTCCAAGCCAGCAAACGAAATCGTGTTTATTCAAATGCTCCAGCACTGCCACCAGCCAGTCTAATCACATTATGAAAATATCCTCAGCGAGGTGTACTTGCTTGTGCACCCTGTGGTGGCGAAGTTGGAGAAGTTGATCTTCACCACCTGGTTGCGTATATGAATAAAGGTAGCAACCGGCAGCTGGCTAGGCTCATGCTAACTGTTAATTTTTCAAATGGACAAATGCAAATGTAATTTGTTTCCTGCACAGGTGAGGTAAAGATGAACTACCTATCCAAGCCCTACGTTGCCATGGTGACCACCTACCAAATGGCTGTGCTGCTGGCCTTCAACAACAGCCAAACAGTGACCTATAAGGAGCTGCAGGACGGCACGCAGATGAATGAGAAGGAGCTACAGAAAACCATCAAGTCCCTGCTGGACGTTAAGATGCTCAACCACGACTCACAAAAGGTCTCAGATTTCATATGGGATATGATGTGGATCCCACAGCTTAGCTAAGACTTGATTAAACACTGTAACTTTGTTCTCGACATATGGAGAACACTGAAGATTGTTTAAATCCAGAATGCTTTCCCTCTTCTCACAGGAGGAGATTGAAACCGAGTCGACATTTTCACTAAAAATGAGTTTCACCAGTAAAAGGACAAAGTTCAAGATCACAACATCAATGCAGAAAGACACACCGCAGGTCAGACAAATAGTTTTTTTTTTTTTAAATCCTTCTCAATACTTTGTCAAGCATTGCTATTACATGATAAATTAGCGGTATATATGTTTGACATTTAAAAACTTGCCCCCTGTGTGTCTGATGTTTAGGAGATGGAGCAGACAAGGAGCGCGGTAGACGAGGACCGCAAAATGTATTTACAAGCTGCTATAGTGAGGATCATGAAGGCCCGCAAGGTCCTCCGACACAATGCCCTCATCCAGGAGGTGAGTGGAAGCTTTTGTCTTGAATAGGTTGGTTGAAACAAACCGAAAGAAGGCTTGTGTGCATAGATGCCACTCTTCTTCTTTGAGGTCGATAAGGATAAAGAGAACCCTGTTCAACAAATGAAATGAAACTATTAGACTTGGTCATTTATTCATTTAGGAAAATGAGCCAGTTTTACATTCTGTTGGACAAAAAAACTGTGTGAGCCTTAAGGATTAGCAGTCAATTTGAAGTGAAAGTAGGGTCAGGTGTTTTTATTCAGCAGAATTTCCATCAGGTGTGAGTGGACGCCCCATTTCTTTCTTTTTTTTTTTTTTTTTTTTACTGTAAGGAACAGGATCTTTTAGAGTCTGATTTCCACAACATGTGTTTGAGGAAGTGTATTATGGCACAAAGAAGAATTTTGAGGAAAAGTTTTTTTTTTTTTTTATGCTGATGCTAATGGTGGAATGAATTGGAAACAACAGTAGGCCTCCCCGGCAAGCTCAACCATGAAAACCCCTCTCCTGTTACTTGAATGTAAAAATAATGTATTTCATAACATAACTCTGTGTGTGTGTAAAGAAAGGGTGAATACTGTACAAATATTCTAAGTTATCATTTCAGTAGAGGCAGGTCTATGGCTCTGTATTCTTCCTTCCCTATTTAGACAGAGTAACTTTTATTTCCCCTGTGTCCAGGTCATCAATCAGTCCAAAGCCAGGTTCAACCCCAGTATCAGCATGATCAAGAAGTGCATTGAGGTGCTCATTGACAAGCAGTACATCGAGCGAAGCCAGACCTCAGCGGACGAGTACAGCTATGTCGCATAAGCAGAAGAGTCACAGAAACACACCCGCCCCTGTGATTGACTGTCAGATAACAGGTTTAAAACGCGAAACAAACCACAAAAAAAAGACTCATCCATTTTAGGTTTTGGACCGTTGCTGTCTGCTCCGATCCCCGCACGGCGACTAAAGCCAGACTGGTGCCTCCATCTTTGAAAACAAGAAAAGTCGTCATGTCACGTCAGACAGCCAGCTGACACAACCTTCCATAAGGCTCTCCTCTCCACCCTACCCACTTTCTGATTTTTAAGCTGTTTACAACATCACCAGTGCCACGCACCCGTGCGTCAAACAACTAAAAGTAAATACCTGTAGCTATTTGAGAGCAAAGAGCTGATAAACAAACTAGATGACAGAAAATAAAGGAAAAAGAAAACCGGGGACAGAATGACATGACATGACATCAATGACACATTGGTGGCTACACTTAAAAAAAAAATCATGCTTTCTTTTCTCACATTTGCAGTTGTTGTGTGTTTATTTTTTTTTCTTTGTTAAATGTACTGAAGTTAGTAAACAATGTTGTAATAAAACTGGTATACTGACTTGTATCTACTTTAAAATGTAAAAAAAAAATGACAAACATGATCCTGCTGCTTGTCAAATAAATTAATAAAAAACACTGAAGGGTTTATGTAAACATTGATCAAGTGTGTCCATTTCCAGGGGGGTGGGTGTGGGAGGGGGACTGACTTAATGAGCACAGCTAATCTGCATTCCCTCCCTTTTATGTACTGTTTCAAAGCTGTAATCAAGCTGACCAGTCAAACTGATCTACTGCTAAAAATATACTGATCATCAATGCATCAAAATCAAATTGGTACACAATCCTGCCACATTTCCTGGCTTTTCCTGTGAAGTAGCTGCAAGCAGTGTTTCAACATTTCAATAAAAACTGTCAGATGGGAACTGACTGCATCCCTCATAATGGGTGGAAGGTGAAAAGTGGATGTCTTTGATTTGATCGAAACTGAGGACATGGGGAAAAAGCTGAAATAAAAGAGGTTTCCCATAGTAAACACATGACTTGTGCTGACAGGACAAGCCATTGCCTATGTTGATACTAGCAAAAGAGATTCTTAATCTCAGTAGTTTCCCTTCCTAGTTAAATAAAGGGTAAAGAAAAGAAATATATACAAGTTAGCACTTGTAGCACTAACAATGGCTCTGTTCAACTGAAATGTCCCAGAAAACCATGTAGCAGCATGTAAAATGCTAGGAACCTGAAACTGAAGCAGCTACATTGAGTTTAGCTAATAATTATATATGCTGCACCTGTGCTATATAAAATATAGTAGCCTACTGATCATATTTTTTTTTTCCTTGAACTGATGATAATGGAAAAATATACTGACGACGTACAAAGCGGGCGTGTTAAACAATTATATAGCACCTATTAAATATTCTTAAATGGGCATAAATTTATATAGAGTATATTGGCACAACCACGGTGAGTGAGGCTAAGTTACAAATGAATGTGAATGAATTTGAAGTGGCCCAAAATTATACGCCACTAATGAAAGAATTCATCGTTCATCACCGGAAATCATGTTAAACGTCACTCGCACATGCGCGTTCAACACGCAGCTTTCACTACTAGCACGCGCGAGGTGAGGCAGCTGTAGTAACAGCTGTCCATGGTGCTGACGAAGCCTTTAATGACAGAAATTCAAAATTTTCAGGAAGGAGGACCATTAGACCCATGTAGAGTGGACTGTTATAGGCCGGTTATTCAGTTATCCACGAGACTTCTACGCGGGGATTGACGCGTTAAGAAGCATTCACATAAGCCAGGTAGTCGCACATACATTTTTATGAAAAATGGATAAAAAAAATTTGCCGGCATAAGGACTAGACGGACAGATACGGTCTTGTAGTCTGCTTTAAGCCTTGCTTTGCATGCAAGACCTCGTGGCGCAACGGTAGCGCGTCTGACTCCAGATCAGAAGGTTGCGTGTTCAAATCACGTCGGGGTCAAAACTTTTCAATCGAGATTATGACAGCCGCGTGTGGTAAATGTCCGTTTAGAGAAGTCAACAAGAGTAGTGAAATCGTGAGGACAAAGAAATATCACAGGTGATGTTCACTGAAACTCTTTCAGGCCTTAACGACATGTGGTTTACATAAATACGTGTCGGCAACACATTTCCACAAAGAGACTGCAGCAAGGGAAACAACATGCGGATATACAAATAGCCTTAATACGTGTGACAGTGTGAATAGGTTTAGATGAGCAGGGCAAAGTAAGCCATTTATACGCACATTTAAAGCTAACAAGCATAGACCAAAGTGCCGTTCAGCTAAAAGCGCAGTCTGGAGCCAAAGAATAAAAATGGGTTTTCAAACGGATAATAAGAGTGTCACATTTTGGTGAGCTCCTGATGTGAAGAGGCAGGCTGTTCAACAATTATGGAGCAGCTCCCTTTAAGTCCTACACTTAAAGGGAGCATGTAAAGTGAAGAACTTGGCAAACAATGAACCCCTGAGGGATAACTTATTACTTAACGTATTTTATTTAAGAGCAGTTCTTTCATGCCAATGCGTGGCCCAGCCAAGAGCTCTCTTCTGCAACAGCTTTTCATGACACAGCACTGAAATCTTTTAAAGCTGCACTTTAAAGCAAATTGAGCTTTTTTTTCTTTCTTTTTTGAAACAGGTAGACTCAGGTGAATTCAAAATGTGGCCATAAAACCTTTGACCTTGACGTGATTTGAACACGCATCCTTCTGATCTGGAGTCAGACGCGCTACCGTTGCGCCACAAGGTCACAACCTGCATTCTTTCACTGTCCTCAAAAACTGACGCTTGTATCTGATGTTTACATGAGCAACGAGGAGCTTGTGACTTAAAAATCACAAATACAAGCTTTCAGGTGGGGGCCTACAACACAGAAAATTCTGGTCCTGTTTTGTGTTGGTTAGACCCCAGAAATCTTTTTTTCTCCCTCCTTTTTTGTGTGTGCGATGTATAGATCTTATTTAAATGTTCTGTTAAAAAACGACACCCTTGTGGATTGTCAGTGCCATGTGCAGATATAAACACATCTGTACCGGCAACAGATTTTGAAGAACAGTTAAAATATTCTCTGACAAGCACTGGAAAACTACAAGACACAAAGTAAACGCAACACGGCGAATGGCAGCATTTACTAATCCATGAAATCAGACTGCCAAGGCTATGCTAACACCATTCTGGGTGTTCATAGGCCCAATCCCCATAAACATGGCAATTAAAGGCTCTAGGCTTTAATCCAAACAAGGCCGACAGGACAAGATGTAATACTTCTTAGAGCCTGCAGATGGGGATATTTCAGCTTTCAGGAACACATAAGCAATGAAGCTCAGTGTAAAACTACAGGCTGAAGAACACATCCCACTGTGCATCTGAAAGAGAAATTGTGCAAAAAATCAAAAAGTGGTTGGTTTATTTATATGTGAGAGAGATTTGCATGTTTGCTTTGGGGTTTATCTGCTTAAAGTCTGCATGTTTTGCTGCATTAGTCAGAGTGAGGGTTTCACTGTAGGGTTATATCGCCTTGAGCTACTAATGAATTGAATGAAAGTTTAATTAGCCCCATCATTAGAGAAATGACACATGCCTTGACGTGCATCAGACTCTGGTGATTAGCAGAACTTGGATTAAGCGATGGTAGTGATGTTCAGTGTGGTTTCAACATCAAAACAGCAGGGGTTTTTTTTTCAGAGTTGAATCGACATGCAAGCAAGGCAAAAAGCCAGCATCTAATGATTTAAAAACTGCATACAGTCTATAACTGTGTATATTGTGTTCATATATATATATATATATATGTATATATAAGGGAATCAAACTGAATATTTCCATCCAGCCCTTGTAAAACTGATTTTGCCAGAGTGAAGAACTGATGGGCATTTAAAGTGTGATCCTTATATGATTTGAACAACATTGTTATTCAGGCTTTACTGATATAGTGATACTTTTAGTGTGTATTCAAGGCCCTGTTTCACTGCAGCTACAATGTGTTTTCTCTACTATCTGCCTTAAATGTAGAAGGTCTAATGCGATGATTCCTCACTTTGCTGCTCTTGGGCCTTCTCTGTTCTCATAATGTGCATTTAACAAGAATGTTCATGTTAGGTCCAATTATTAATGATTTCTCCCTCTGTTCTTACAGTATAGTCTACACGTTCAGTAATAAATACCGTTAACAGGGGTATGAAAATGTTGTATTAGAACATTCTGATGAAGGTGGAGGAAGGATGTAGTGAACTGTGCATGTGCGAATAAGCCTATTTGATTGCAGTTTGCATTTATATGTAAGTGCTGAAATCTCTGGTGGTGAGGTAAGTCTGTCATGACAGTTGAATGTGTCAGGACTCAGGAATGACCTCCTCTGCTCCTGGGAGCGTGTTGGAGCACGTCTCATGCCTATTTTATTTACGTATAGGACAAGTCTGGAAATGTGTGCATGAAGAATGTGGATCATCCTAGGTCCAGCAATTGTGGGGGGAAAATTGATCCATAAGATTGAATATTTTGTCATGTTTAGACCTCATTATCTTCCAGACATTTGCAAAGCAATGTGTCCGCACAATGCATCATGTTAAACATCAAACTTCTTTCAGCTGTAGAAAAAAGCTTCTGGACACCTATGCATAGTAGAAGACTACTTACCTTCTATGCGCCACCCAATACTGTTGCGTTACATTTCTTTTTGCATTATTGCAGAAGATCATGTTTTTAGTTATGTAGCGGGGAATAGGTGCTTCTGAGTGATGATAATCTGCAAGGAAATGACACTCTCCTCCTTGCTATATTCCCAATGTGCAGTGGACAGACTGTAAACCAGCCTCTGAACTTATCTTACTATGGCAGTTGAGGTAAGCAAATGAGCTTGATCAGTGGGGGAAGCACCGATATGCTCACAGATGTTCTCTGCAACAATCATGTAGACAGATGGATTTTATGGGCACAACTTCATCTTCTTTCATAAGTAAAGAAATATAGTTGTTATAGTGTCTCTACTTAAAAAAACAAAAACAAACAATATGAGGCTGCATGCACAATTATTTTGTCATTTTGTATCCATGCTGTTAAGTGATTTCCAATTTTGGTTGGCATCTCACAAGTGTGAATACATCTGAGTGTTATCAATGCACAAGTAAAGAAAGAAATCAATTTGCTTTATCAAACTGCCCTTTGTTGACTTATTTGGGAACTTTTTTTCTCCAGCACACCACTAGATGGAGTATTTGTAGCGTTAAAATTGAAGTGTATGACAGAGCCCCACTTGTCAAAGTATGTTCGTATTAACTTTTTACACCCGTCCTTCCCAGTGGAGGCTGGAGCTATTACACTTGTCCGTGGTTTAAGTGTTCTGTTCTGGTCTTAGACACACTTCCATTGCTCCAAAAAGTCAGGACAAAAACATTTCAGGATTCATACTGTACTTTGCATTTCAGCAGTCTAACCCTGGACTGGCAAATCTGAAGAAAAGGCATACAGTAGTAGGGTTACTTGTTACAAACAGAACTGACACTATTAGTGCAAAATATTAGAGCAGTTTTCAAACCCCTGAAGCTCACTTAGATCTTGGACCATACCATGAGTCAGTACAGTCACCGGGGGGGTTGTACCTCATGCAATCGTGCTCATGTGCACTCATTTGGACTACATTAGGCCATAAAGAGTAAGAGCTGCAGGGAGTGAGGAGCTCCACAGAAAGGTTGCAGCTTTTATAAGTAAATTGGGTCATACTTTATATCCAGCCTTGGGCTGATTTTTCTCATCCTGCACTGCAGGTCAATAATTTATTACATTAATATATTCTTTGCAATCAGCATAGCTCAGTCAATTACAAATGAGACTTTGTTCTCAGGACCTCCATCTTATAACCATCTGTCTTTCACTCTGTCTCATTTATTCAAAATTAAATTCAACATCCATTCCCATTTCATGTATCCATCAAGTGTAATACATGAGTGCTGCTGACTGCAATATACCTGCAGTCCTGAGCTTGAGCCTACAGTTTGCCTTCAGCTTACCATAACTCCCAGACTCATGGATCTCAGATTGATATTACCCACAAGGAATGGCTTGTAGAACAGTCAGAACATTAAGCATTTCTCCTTAATAGATATTTTGCAGTGACTTTTTTGTAATTGTACAAACTTCTAGCATGAAACAAGAATCCAAATTATTCCCAAAACCTTGACACACGCTTCAAACAAGGCAAGCTTTCCTGGAAAACTACCCAAGGCCCCCAGACCTTCAGTAGACCCAAAAGCCCCAGAGGGTTTGGATGTTATTTTTTACCCTGTTACCCTCAAGTGAGTTAATCCAGCCCTGCCCCCATCATTTCAAAGTCCGTAGGATTATACACGACGATCACATGAAGAAAAATTAAGTTTAAAAGTTTAAGGTAGTCATGTTGACTGCCTTTCACTGTGACAACAGGTTAGAAAAATTGCCGTTTTGTTTGATAAATGTTTCCATTACACAATCAGTCCTCTTTACTGATGCACACCTGCCAGTGCAACTTTTCATGATAAGAAAGCAAAGAACTGCAAAGTGAATTTGGATAGTGGATCAGTCGCACAACCCGCGCTGTACTGGTTGGTGCTGCAAGCATTCTTAGTGCCTGCTCTAACATGTGGGCGCACTCGCAGTGTCGGTTGTCAGCTGTCCAGTTGTGCGCTCTCGCTGGAGAGGCTCCTTTTTTTTGTTGGGAAGTTTCTGTAAGTGAGTCAACACGGCACAGGGAGGACGCCACCCAGCCCTGCCGCCGGATCCTATGCTGGGCTTCTTTCTTCTCCTTCGAGGACGCAGGACACAAAGACAAATTCACTTGGGTCAACAGCTTGGGGATTTAGGTTTTTCTCTTCACACAGCACCGGGGATGGTTATTGTCGTTTTGACGCGGCTTTTTCCTCTTTGGAATTAACGCGGCGGAGGAGAAATGAAAGTGACGGTGTGCTTCGGGAGGACCCGGGTGGTCGTTCCGTGTGGAGATGGGAATATAAAAGTCCAGAGCCTTATCGAACAAGCGGCCATGAGGTATAAAAAGGCGATTGCAAAGGTAAGTCCTCGGCAAAACACACCTCTGCCCAGGGTGCTTTTGTAACGCTTCGCGGAGCAGCGTGCCGAGTCTACCCTGAAGCCTCAACATGGCGCTTTTTTTTCGGGGAAGAGGGAGAGAGACAGCGGCTACCCGTAAGAATCGGAGCCAGTGGAGACCCCCAGGGGCCCCTGATGGAAGGGGAGAGTCCAGGGGTGCACAACTTAAAGGGGGGACTTTTAATTACTGTAAAAAAAAAAAAAAAAAAAAAATGGGTGGAAGCA
>VUQI01060994.1:40074-50499 GCA_015106735.1 Paratilapia polleni
TTTTAATTAATGTGAAAAAAAAAAAAAAAAAAAAAAATGGTGTGAAGCAAATGATCGGTTGTGTATATGTGCTTTACGTCGTCCACGAAAAAGTTCAAGAAACACTGAAATTGTTCAGGTTTACGCAGTAAAGGCAGAAAGGTGTGCAAAAGTGCACAGAGTTCAAACCGGATTAGACCGCGCTGAGAGAGCGTAGGTGTCAAAAACTTCCGTGCAACCAGACACATGAAGACACATGCACAACCAGTAAATCATATTTAAGTTACTGTAAGTAAGAGGTTAGACATTACATCAAACAGGACACAGTTTGTTAGTTTTAGTAAAAAGGTGGCATTTTAGCTATTTAAGCTGTGCAGTTATTGCCCTTCCAACTGCATGCTTCAAAACCCTTCAAGGTTCATGTGTTGAATGATGGAACACATGGCTGTGTGAAACCCCTGTGCCAAATGTGAATGAGGACACTGATTGCTTTTCCCTTTGTGGGTTTCAAGTGGCTGAGCTTTGAAGCCCATTAAATGACTAATGAATGAATTAAAGTTTGGTACTGTTGCCATGGCTGGTAGTGACAGCACTTTCTCCTCTTTGGCAGTGGGTGCCATTACGATTGGAGTCACGTTAGTGCTACAGCAGGGTTGGAATACCTTGGCGAACCCACGCTGTTTTTTTTTGTTTTTTTTTAAGTGGTCCTGTTTTCTATTCTTAGAGAGACGGAATTTCAACTAAGCTTTAGCCAGGTTTCAGGAAGATCAAGAGTTATTTTACAGTGCTGGGTTGGATCAATTTTTACCCTTCAGCACAATCGCAGACATGCAGTGCTTCATTTACAACCTGTCCGATCATCTTCTTAGAAATACTTTTAACCTCACTGTTGTAATTCAGCAGTAGATTTTGCCACTGAAGGCAAACATTGATGATGTAGGTCAACATTTACACTCACGAAGAGCCTTTCTTAGACACACTCCAGCAATTACACATGCATACCCACACGCATTCACTCCTCTGTTTACCAGTGCTTGATGGATTTCCATGGTTCAGCAGAACGGAGGCGACTGGTCCATCGATCCATGCAGCTGTAGTGTAAACGTAGAAGTGTGCGTTCCCTGTGGAGAACACTTGGCTTTGGCTCAACATAAACTAGAAGACCTTTGGACTACAGGAAGACGTAATAACACATAGACCATTATGTCAAAGCAGCTGACAGCAATACATAATTGCCCAACCCTTAATCCAGAGGTGTTTTTTTTTTTTTAAGTACCTGCTCTTTCACTGTTACAATAAGCGTGCTTAAAGGTACAGTAAGTCGTTTTTTGAGGTTATTTAACAGAAAAACAGAATATTGTACTCATAAATATACATTGATTAATGTATAATTACGTCTTCCAACAAATTGATGCATTCTCATAAACTTAGAATTAATCCATTAAAAATACATAGGAGCGGGGCCAGTTTGTGGAAGTTGCCATGTTGCCCCGCCATCTTGAATACAGTAGCCAAGATGGCCTAATCTGCCTAAGTGCATTTTATGTATGTGGCTAGAGACTGGACACATATGTACTAAAAGGCGGAAGAGAAGAGAACTCACAGGTGTTCGCGTGCCGTGGAGGCAAATTTTAATTTGTGCCTGTACCTTCAGACTCAAGGTGTCTGTGCCTATGTTTAATCATCTGAGAAGGGGTCCCCTTCACCAAAGAAGTGAAAATGCAAAGGAAAGAAGCAACGTGACCGGCATCTGGATAAAACATCATCCTCTTCCTCCTCGCATCAAACTTCATCTCCTGCACTGAAGTCAGGGCTCTAACACATGAAAACGTGCATAAACATGCTTATTCATTCCCGATGTCGCGATTACTTATTGTCAGCAGATTAGACATGTGACCCTCCTGTCTCTGGACAGCTGACAACGAGCTGGCTGAACAACAACAGCAGCTGGTTATAAGCTAACATTATGCCAGCTAACGTTAGGCTCGAGGGTCCTAAAAATCACACGTCCCCTTTGATAAACAGTTTGATTACATTCTCACATTGTATGAGAGTTTATTCGCTAAGTGTCCGAGTCCAACAATGTTAGATCCACTTCAAAGAAAGCCTCACTAACAGCGGCTAACAGTGGCAAAAACAACAGCACTTACTGACAGAAAAGATCAGGATATTCTCGACAACTCGCCTCAGTATCGCTGTCATCATTTAGAAGTGAAGCTCACTGTCTCATCGACCCGTATCGGACTCCTTTCACAAAGTTTTACAGCATCCTCCAGAGTAAATAGACGTGGACTCTTCTCACCCAGCATACTGACAGCTGAGGTAAACAGTGGACTGACAGCCTACACTCGCTACAGATGAAAACATGTTTGTCCTACAGTGGCCGCTGTAGCTAGGATTGTGCACTTGAATTGAGAGGGGTAAGAAAACAGAACTCAGTTGAGTGCAATCTGCAATCTACTGACATCTAGTGGTGAGATTTTACACACTGTACCTTTAAGGTTTTTATACAAAATTGCATGCCATGGCACGCAGACATTATAATCAGCCATCTTTATTTGAGTGATCAAATCTTAGTTTATTATGCATAAAATATGTTTACACAGATTTCATATGACACAGCTTGGGCGACTGAGCTTTAACACAGAGAATTGAGAACCATGTATGATGTTTCAGACTGCAAATGCACACTCTCACAGAAGCATGTCGACAAAGTGATACAGAAAAGTACAGTAAGTGTCTAATCTAATGGTTAATAAAATTGATCCAAAGCAGGGTAGAGGTTTCTGGGGCAATTTCATTTACTTCCAGGGTGCATAGAGGAGAGGATAAAGTCTGAAAAGGTCCAAACCCCAGCAACACTTGGTCTATGAAGAAAATCTTTATTGCCTGACCGATGCCTTGTGCGGTTTGTGGCCTTTATCATGATAAGCCCAAATATGCTTTGACTTACTCAAAAAAGATCCAAAGGCCATTGCAGTCTAATGTGCTTTCTTAAAGGTGTATTATAGTTTCCACTTCTGCAAGTAAGCTAGGGTCCACTTGGGTCTGAGTTACGTAAATTTCATCTTTAGATGTTGATTTATTGTTTTACTGCACAGTCTTGTCTGCGGAACCTCTACAATACACCAATTACGCATGTGCCCTTCGGGCAGACTTGAAAGAACTATACCATTAATGACTACTCATCCGTGGTGTCTGCAGCTGTTTGTCTCTGCAACCGAGTATAACCCCAACCAGGGGTCACTTCTACCGTTGTGACTTGTTCCTGTGGTCCTCACCTTGGGAAACAATTATGCACTTTTTTGCCATTTAATCTTTCATCCACAGTGGATTTTACCAAATAAACCAAAGGTTGCAAATATGAAGAAATAAGGACAAGCACTTAACTCCTAAATCAGTCAGTTATGGCAGCTGTCATCCTGTCATCCTACACGTGGTGAAATCTGGTAGGCAATATTATCTAACTTCCACTCTCTGCCTCTGTTTTTACAGCTGCTCTTGCCTCCACTTATCTTCATGAACCATTTTCAGTTGTAAAGATTTTTTTTTTTCCAGGCAGAGCTTAATTTGCCCTGGTAACACTGTGCTCTTTTCATCTTTGTCCTTGCATTTATGCATTTGAGGTTCAGAATTAGCTGTATTGAAGTAGCTGAGCTCAATCAGACAGGCAGTCAGACAGTGTCACATGCTGTACCGGCATACCTGATCTTCTCCGGGGACTCTTGAGGGCTTTGTCACAGCCTCAGCAGGACCTGAAAGAGTACATCCGACTCCCACTCACCATCAACTTCAGAGTCAATCTGGTCTACATTATGCACAGTCATGAAGGATTCATGCTAAATGGTATTTCAGGCTTCTCTTCCTGCTTTTTTTTTTTTTTTTTTTTTTAGGGTTTTTTTTTTTTTTTTTTCCCCTTTTTTTAATTTTTTTTTTTTTTTTTTTTTTTTTGTTTTTTTTTTTTGTTTAATGTTTGAACCTCATTCACTTTTTACGCTAAAGACTACCTTACAATCTTACAATTAATGTTCACGTGATTTCATACATATTGGTATATCCCAGTATCTCAAACTACCAAGAAGCTGAGGGAACAAAACTGTTTTGAGGTTCTTAAAGGTGGATTTGGACAGGTACAAGTCAGACTAATAGTATGTTAGATTCCCATTGTAATCTTTCTCTGTCTATGCCCTAGGATGTCATTCTCATCCAACCTGAATCACTACGGCATGGTGCATGTGGCCAGCGTGAGTGACGTTCTACTTGACACATCTTTTACGCCACCTTGTCAACGCATGGGAGCCATGGTCTCTTTCCGCACATTCCAGGACTTCACTAGGTCAGTCCTTGTGTGAAACAATTCTAAAATTGGATGCTTTTCACTGGGAGATGAAGATAATATTACAGGTGCAACTAAAGGATTATATTAATTGTTTGTTTTTGGGTTTTGTTTTTTTTGGGGGTTTTTTTGGTCTTCTATAGGAACATCACAGATGTTTTGAGCTGCTTCTCTGACTCTCCTCCCCAAAGTCCAACCTTCCCAGAAGGAGGCAATCCTGTCCTGTACGGTGAAGAGGACAACAAGGTGATGAGGACAGACTTCTACCAGTCACAGGCCTGTCACTGACCTCTATGACTAAGATTTAGAATTAGATGTGTATTTGCTTTCTCACCCAGAGTGTGCAGGATGAGCCTATCCATATCCTGAACGTGGCTATAAAGACCGACAGTGACACTGATGACGATGGCCTGGCAGCCATGTTCCGGGAATTCACTCAGTCAAAGGTGGGAAATGTCTACAACAAGGACTTTGTTTCTCTTGATTTAAGAAGATAGATTTAAAGGTTTGATATGACGTTTGGAGATCTTACCATCCTGACAGTTTTACCTTTTTCCTCATTCCAGAAATCTCTGCTGTTTGAACATGGCATCCGAAGGCTGACTTTCCTCGTGGCTCAGAAGGTGAGGCTTCCGATGAAAATGTCCTTAGACTACTATCTGTCTTCACCATCTGCTGCCTTGCATGCCATGAATTGTGCAGTTCTGAACCGCATGTACCAAAATGTCACAAATAAACTGAGCTTGCATCTTTCTTTTTGTAATTACTAATATTTTATTAATATTCACATTGAGTGGCAATACTGTAGTAATTGTGATAATAATTTGCATTTGAAATTTAGCTTGTTTTCCTCTTTGTCTCTGTATCTCTTTCTGCATGCCTTGCTTTTGCCACATTTTTGATGACAGGATTTCAGGAAGCAAGTCAACTGTGAGGTGGACCAAAGGTTTCATGTAAGTAGTGGAAGACAAAAGAATTCTGTCGTCCACAATTATCACTACATTTGTTTAAAAACACACATTATAAAGGAAGTGCACATAAACTCAGACACTCAGCTGCAAAATATCACTTGTTTTGAAAACGTCATCGACAGGAGGCAGCTTAAGAATCCCAGATGACAGCGTATTAATATGCAGACATTAATTTTGTTTAGAATGACTTCTTGATCTTTGCCTCGCAAACCATGACATCCTGCACCTCCTTGTTTTTAAGAGGACCCTGTATCTCTGTTGTAACAGTTTAAATAAATCAAATTTATTTCATTCTGAATCAGGAAGGGTTTGGATTAGCAACAGTCTGTGAAATCATTAATCATTAATTTTTCAGTTGTAAATACCCTACGGTAATGTGACCACATATTTTAGCCTAGCCCTTAAGAGTCTGAACCTCCAGTTGTGGCAGTCTTCTGAGCATTTATCTTTCCAAGTTTGACCCATTATCAAGCGAACAGCCCACATTCAGGTGACAGGGATTTGGAATAGCATTAGATGTTCAGAAATGCCCAATTCTTTCATCTCTGTTGTCATTTTGGCAATTCATGTTGATTTTTCCATTGATGGCACCACAGTTTCTTCTGAGAGCTAATCAGGGTAACAGAGGTCACTGCCATTGTGGCCCCTGATTTGTTACTTGCTTTGTATGTTCACTCTGAAAAGACTTTTCTTCAGTTCACTATATTGTGGTGGGTAATATGCAGTCAGAGTGTTAAACCATAGCTGTGGAGGTTTGCAATGTGTGTACTGTTGCAGCATCTCCAATCCGTCTGGCATTGTTTTGGCAAGTGGGACACTTCACCTGATAACGTCAGACAGGGCTGCTGGGCATGATTCAGAGGATCACTGGATCTCTGGAAAAAGGACATGTTTTATTCATTAGAATGTAAGGGGTGTTTATTAATGGAGCTTATTACTATTATTATATTAGCTTGCTGTCTCGGTGAATACATTGTGATTTCTTAATGGGTAAATTATTGCCGTAAAGGAGCATAGGGCCCACTGCATATAGATTAAGGTCCTAATCATGACTGTTTCTCATAGAGCAATTTTAGCAAAGACATAATGGCTTATTTTGAGCTGCTGTAATTAGGTTTATAGTTGGCGAATGTCTAACTAATTTGTCATTCTTCACAGAGAATTGCTATCTTTACAACAAAGGTTTTTGTTTTGTACAGCATTTTGATTCATTTATTTATTTTTTTTTGTCTCTATGTCATTATTATTTACACAGAGGGAATTCCCGAAATTTTTCACATTCCGTGCCAGAGACAAGGTGAGACAACGTGTCAGATCATCATTCTTCAATATAAAATATCTAAATGTTTTTTGCCTGAATGTCCAAATTAGTGTTGAGCCTGTGTAGAAGTGACCCTCTATTGGAAAGATGAATATATTGTATATTTAATGCATGTGTATGTGATTATTGTCATCAAAATGAAACCACCTATTTAGGAAAAAAACGGACTGACCACCCGTTCCAAGCAATGTTAACTTTCATTCAGTCACATCAGTGATGGCTCTTTATTTCTGCTACTCCTGATAGTTTCACTACAATGACACGACTAAAACTCATTAAACTAATGAACTCTTTAATTATGTCCCCCATTTAAGAGAAATGACACCCATTAGCAGCTTTCTGAGACTGAGATTGCCCATGATTTAATTTACTTTATACAGTGTGTGGCTCAAGTTCAGTTTTCTACACTTATACCAACTCGGTGCTCATGAAATTGCCAATTTGAACCATGTCTGTTAATATAAGAAATGCTAACGGGAAGGGCTTACATGAGGAAAAAATAAAGTTCTCAGTAAAGTGTATCCTGTCTGTGTCTCAATAGTTTGAGGAGGACAGGATCTATCGTCATTTGGAGCCCGCATTAGCATTCCAGTTGGAACTCAACCGCATGCGGAATTTTGCTCTGACTGCCATCCCATGTGCCAATCACAAGATGCACCTGTACCTGGGTGCAGCCCGAGTGGAGGTGGGCACAGAGGTTACGGACTACCGTTTCTTTGTCCGAGCCATTATCCGTCACTCTGATCTGGTAACAAAGGTAAGAATACAAGCCATGTTTTGTATAACAAATGGCATTTTGCATTTTGTTCACTTTTGAGGCACATTGTTTATGTGCTTGCATTTAAGCCTGACCCTGTTGAAATTTATTTTGTTCTGTTCCTTCATTAGGAGGCCTCCTTCGAATACCTTCACAATGAAGCAGAGCGTCTGCTGCTAGAAGCTATGGATGAACTGGAGGTGGCTTTCAACAACACAACTGTACGAACTGACTGTAACCATATCTTCCTCAACTTTGTCCCTACAGTCATCATGGACCCGTCAAAGGTTTGGAAAAATATTACACACAGATATCTGATTCACAGAGCACATTACTATTGTTGAGTTTGCCTCTTACTAATCTTTTTCCTGCAAACTTCAGATTGAAGAGTCTGTGCGCTCCATGGTGATGCGTTATGGCAGCCGTCTGTGGAAGCTTCGAGTCCTACAGGCCGAGCTGAAGATTAACATCCGCCTGACTCCAACAGGAAAGCAAATTCCTATCCGCCTCTTCCTTACTAATGAATCTGGCTACTACCTGGACATCAGCCTCTACAAGGAGGTCACTGATTCCCGAACGGGACAGGTGGGGCCCAAAGATCGACAGGTGGGGCACTCATACATCATCCATCTCATCTGCTTATTGTCCACTCATTGGCAAAGGGCATCAGGTCCATACTGGAAACCTCAGCTCCTACAGCACAATTTGTCAGACTCTCTTGTAAATTTTATAGTTGTATACATAATAATAGAAGCTTTAAGTTTTATTCATTTGGAGTAGAGCTTAAGTATGGTGTCTTGCCCTTAGCCTGATGGACAATTATTTTAGTAATGTCTTTCTTCAACAGTAATTCAGGTAAGATGTACATGATCCATCAATCCAGCCATCCATTCATCTATCAATGATCATGTCCATCCATTCAGTAGTAAGGCAATGTTGAAGAGGTGAAATGTGCACGAAGCATCAAAGAAAACGTCCTATCGTGGTCAACAAATTTTGAATCTTATTTTTGTCTTTTTCTGATTTTTTTTTTTTTTTTTTTTTTTTTTTTTTTTTTTTTTTTTTTTTTTTTTTTTTTTTTTTTTTTTTTTTTTTTTTTTTTTTTTTTCTCTGTGGTGTCTTTATTAGTTTCATAATAGTGAATGCAAGAGGTTCACGGTTTGTTTTCTATATGAAGACTGTAGATATGCTCAAGAAGAAAAATAGGTTACAGCTATAATTATTGTAGCTGTAAGTATTTCATGCATGAAAAATAAATATTGTTGGGAGGTTAGAATAAACCAAACTTGGAACATAGTGACAGTGTTACCAAGGAGTGGAATTCTTTTGATGTTCAAAGACATGCTATTGAACTTTGTTATAGACTGTTTTTGGCCATATGTGATTGGTAGTGCTTGCTTAAATGTAGCTGTGCTCACTGTTGCACTTAGAATCAGATGCTTTGTATGAGGTAATGATGTGTAAGTGGCTATGAGAAATGCTCATAATCATCATAATCGTCATGTTCAAAATCATGATTTTGATTTCATCTTAATACTAAGGTTGTTGAAGAGATCAGTTTATCAGTGAAGTGACTTCTTCTTCCCTTTATCCAGATTATGTTCCAAGCATATGGAGACAAGCAGGGCCCCTTGCATGGGATGCTCATCAATACACCCTATGTCACCAAGGACCTGTTGCAGTCTAAGCGCTTCCAGGCGCAATCTCTGGGCACTACCTATGTCTATGACCTTCCAGAAATGTTCAGACAGGTACTGTAAAAAAACATAGTTCTTGAACATTGGGCTTAGGTTCTGCTTAGAAATACTGAATAATATTATTCTACCTATTTCATCCTATCTCCCAGGCTTTGAAAAAGCTATGGCACTCTTGTCAGGCCTATGCCCACTTACCCGAGTGCCCTCTTCCTTCTGAGCTGCTCACCTTCACAGAGCTGGTGCTTGATGCGCAAGGTCAGCTGGTGCAGATGAACCGATTGCCAGGGGGCAACGAGGTCAGTGCTTTGAGCTTAACACATGAAATCAAACCTTAAAAAGTAGAAATTATACCTTTTTGACATGACATTCTTCTTTACAGAACCACCTCTCATTTCAAAATGTGCAATTTTTCTTTTGCTCTGAGTCTCATTGACTGTGTTAGTGAGTGCTAGTGAATACTTTATTGCGTTTTTACTAAAGCATTAAGCATCATTGAGAGAGTACATTGATATATACTGCTTACTGTATATTTATAACAAAGATCAAATGTTGCATTCTGAATCGGTTGAAGCGTTAAATATGGAAAATTTCACACTTCTCATTCCAGCATTGAGCATTTTCACCTTTAAAATCATAAAAACTATACAGCTACTCTGTATATGTGTGTGTATGTGTGTTTAAAAAATGTAATACAATTTCTGTTTTATTTATTGCACAATATTTATAGATATTCTGTATTTATTGTGTTAAAGTTTCTCTATTTTGGCTATCCAGATTGGTATGGTGGCATGGTGGATGACCCTGCGGACCCCAGAGTACCCAGTGGGACGTGAGATCATTGTTATAAGCAATGACATCACACACAAGATAGGCTCCTTCGGTCCGCAGGAGGACGTGTTGTTCCTGCAAGCCTCAGAGATGGCTCGGGAGAATGGCATCCCCCGAATCTACATCGCAGCCAACAGTGGTGCCCGCATTGGTTTGGCAGAGGAAATCAGACACATGTTTCATGTGGCCTGGCAAGATCCAGCTGATCCTTACAAGGTCAGCCAGCAGAGTCTCAGATATACAACATTGTAGTTGCACTTTATTTAAAATTGTGTAGAATTGTTTCAGATTAAAAGTGAAATCCACCAATCAGTATTTAACATTCAAGTATTCCCAATAATTATTTTGTGATATTTTGCAATTTTATCTGTAATTCTATTTTTTTTTTTTTTTTTTTCATAATCTCTTTTTTTTTTTTTTTTTTTTTTTCTTAATTTTTTTTTTTTTATTTTTTTTTTTTTTTTTTTTTTTTTTTAGAAAAAAAAAAAAAAATTTTTTTTTTTTTATTTTTATTTTATTAAAAAAAAAAAAACCCC
>VUQI01060994.1:64420-75876 GCA_015106735.1 Paratilapia polleni
ATTTCTTTAAGTAGTCTTCAGGAATAGTTCTCCAGGCTTCTTGAAGGACATTCAAAGCTCTTCTTTGGATGTTGGCTGCCTTTTGTTCCGTTCTCTGACAATCCCACACTGCTTCAATAATGTTGAGGTCCGGGCTCTGGGGAGACCAGTCCATGACTGATAGTGCTCCATTGTGTGTTTTTCCATCTAGGTACGCTTTTACTACATTGGCAGTGTGTTTAGGATCATTGTCAAACCACAACAGAGCCTCCATTGTGTTTTACATATGGCTGTAGAGAGTGTCATACATCTACCCTGACCTCCCAGCATACTGACAACGATTTAAACTAAAAATTTTAAATTTGGATTCGTCAGTCTATAAGACCTATTGCCACTGATTTTTCACTCCACTTCTTGTTTAATTTGGCATACCTCAGCCTTTTCTCCTGCCACTTCTTTGACCTCCACTTGGCCAATCTCCACAAAATGTTTACACACACACACTGCACATCATACCGAGATATGCCACGTAATAGCTCTTTGGGAATCACCTTGTTAGTGCAAAAATACTATTTTATGCCTGTCGAACTGTGTTATCTTTTGCATTTTTCATAGATTTATTAAAGAAATGGGTTCTTTGATAAGTTGTCTGCTATATGTAGACACAACACTGGTTCATCCCTTGAGTTAGGTGTCTTTTTTATGCTTCAGTGATTCATAGGTCAGTGTTAAGTGGCTTACAAGGACTGGGCTGAAAATGAGTGAAAAAGCAGCCAATGTCCAAAGAAACACTTTGAAAGACCTTCAGAAAGCCTGAAGAACTATTGCTCAAGACCACTTTAAAAAATGACAAGAAAGTCTGGCTCCTTGGAAGTAAAATATAAAGAAATGAGGGGTGACTCAAGACTTTTGCAAAGTACTCCATATATAATACATATTGTCTATTATACATATAAGAACATGAATATACATATAAGAATATAAATGTAGTCTTATTTAACTTAAAGAATCAGTATTGCAACAACTTATGATTTCTGTGCTGAAACCGATTCTATAAAACTTTGGAACAATTTGTCTTCACAGCACCCAGTGAAAGCACAAAAACTTAAACCAACGAATAGCGTTGCCACGTGGTTTGATTAAGTTGCACATAAGCTCCAGTCCAGCCGGAGTGAAGCTGATCCTATAACAGGAAGTAAAACATTGTTGTCACTCTAGTGGCTTTGTTTGAATTTAGTTTTATGATGGTGAGATTATAATGATGCTGAGATTTCCCCATGCACCCCAGGCTTTGTGATGCATAATCTTTGATAGACTCATTTGATGAAAAGCAAACTCAGTTTCTGAAATGCAAATCCATGTATTGATCAAATATTTAAACAAATTATTTATTGCATCTTTAATGCAAGAAGTGCAGAGTTATATTTAGTGAATCTCTCTGGGGGCAGGAAAGCAGCACTTTAGCCTTCTGCAGGGGTAAAAGCATACAGCACTCCAGGATCATCACCACATGATGTCTATATTTTCATTTTGCCAAAGCTTCGTAAAGACTGACTGAACATAAGATGGCAGAGAAGACAGAAAAGGACATGACACTCAAATGAAGTTTGGCACACATCACCAGTATTTTTTTTTTCCCAGTCTTTCATTAAAATTACAGTTTGGGGGGTTTTACAAAATATAAAGATCAAATAGCAAAAAGCTCTTGTTACATTTAGTATTCTAATGTGAAATTATTACAGTACATTGTTGGTGAGTGTAAGAGGGATTTGTCCTGAAAATGCTGCTCAAGCGCTTAACAATATTTGTCACAGATACTATAACAAGAAAAACATAGCTTAGTCAATATGAGCCATAATATGGAAGAAGCTCCATATAGCTGTGCATTGCAGGCCCTGTACCATGCACCCCCTCCCTCCCCTCTCCTCTCTTCCCTCATCCCAACATTAACATTCATGGAACCACTGGAGTGTTGCGAGCTTCGTACATCGAGCCAACTACAATATGTACATGGCTGAGGGTGAGGGGGGAGAGGAAGGATGGGGCCTCCCGAATACAGCCTGTGGAAAAAGGGGTGGGGCAAAGGAGGTCGATGGTAAAGGTTGCCCAGTATGAGACTATGGAAAGGTCAGCAACCGAGGTGCAACACCTTTGGCCATTTATCACAATTATCAGTGTAGGTCACTGACTGGTATCGAAATTATAGAAGCAGTGACAGGGCCACATGGTGTCTTGGAAGTCTGGGCAAGGCCAGGGTAGCAAGAAGTGACTATCTACTATTACTGTCTCTCAGTAAATGTCAGTAAAAATAGGAAAAATAGGAATTGTTCGAGCCATTTTGACAACAGGGCTCTAAGCAAAGTCAGCCTATTGTATGTCATGTTGAGCTGTAGGCTGCTGGGCTGATTGCAGTTAAACCTGTACAGGAGGATTGCTCGACTTTTCATTTAGTTGCACAATTTTTTTTAATAGCAGAACATCTTTATAGCCATTTCACAGACTGCCGCAAAAATAGCTACAGTCTTTTAAAGTCTTAAGATGACTTCTCCTCTCACACCATCCAATACATAACAAGACACAGTACTTTCATATAATACACTGTTATAAGAAGTGAAGCTTTATTTACTTTCCTATATTTTTTGCCAACAAACTATCAAATACTAGTATGTTTAGTGTTGGATAACTAATATTTAATTTTAAATTAACTTAAATGTCAGCTGAAGAGGGGTGAGCTATACTAACTTGTTTATTTTGAGTGTGTAGTACTTAAGGAGGGTAAGTCACCTAAACCAAATATAATACACCAAAAAAAAAAAAAAAGATTTTACATGAAAATGTCACCTTATATACTATTTTTTTCAAGAATATGGGTTATGTGTTAGCCCCATACTCTACAGGAAAACTGAGCAACATTGAACAAGAACATTGACCTTAAGTGATAAATCGATACAGGAATGTCATTATGGCTTTTTAATAGCAAAAACTTTAACCTGTTTTTGACTACACAAACACTAACCATATTACACATTCAAAAGAATAAAAGTCTAAGCAAATAACTAAAATGGTGATGTTAACACTAGTAACTTAATAATTAGAAGTTCATCATTAACAGTTCTATGAGTCTTTGTGTTTGCCATTACAGAAAAATAAAGAACAAATAAATAAAGGAGAAATTATAAATGAAACAAGTATGCACAAGTATAGTTAATCCTCAGTATGCAGGTAAAAAGCACAGACTGCTTAATATAAATAAGCAAACTTTTAAAAAGTAGTGTAAATTAGGTGAAATGCACTAATTTAAATTGAGTAGGGACAATGTAGTGACATTTTGATGTATGTCAAGCAAACTGTATTTACTGTATGTCCCTGTGACTTAGCTACTTTATCTTATGAATATAGGAACATTGTACTGTGTAGTTACTGTTGACCTGGGAAATCTAGTACAAAATAAGGGTTCACCATCACAGGATTTTAAAGGAGAATGTCAAGACAGAAATGCAGATTAATTAATATGTTCAAGAAAAGACTTAGCCTGCACTGAGGTGGATTATGTGCTACTGATAATGGGTTATGGTATGAACAGTTTAGCTGAATGCAAAGATCAGTCCAGCAATAGCTACATTTGAGAGATGTGTCACATTAAAATGCACGCATTAGGGCATATCAGTGGAGCATAGAAAGCCAACTCCGTGTGGAACTGTTGGTTTACTGCACCTCATAATGCACGTCCTCTGACTCTGAAGGACAAAGGCAGCCAACCGGTGAAATCACTGTGCTTGACAAGCTAGCTTATAGTAATGTCATGTAACAGCATTAATATACAACATCTAAATCAGACTGATAGAAGTTCTCAAGAATCTGTCCAACTTCCAGATGGGTACAAGAGGAGCAAGTACAGACTGGGAAAAGGAGGAGAAAGAAAAACTAGTTTTAGATTTTAGGTGAATGTGCCTCAAAAGGAACTTTTATAAGGTGTGAGTTTAGATTTAGTTAAGCAGCTGGGGTGAATGTAGGCTATTTAGGCTATAGCTGTTAAAGCTTGCTGCTTATAGCTAAAAGAGCTGAGAGGTGACACTAAAGAAGAAAGATTTCATCTACTAAACTTGAGTAAATGCTAGATTATAATTAGGTGTATTTTTGTGTGGGGACAAAGAAACTGTTCACTGGAGTACAAAGCAGATTAAGTATGGACTACAGCTGGAGAACCCCTCTACAGTCACCTCCATTCTGCTCATGCACCCCATTACATGCAGGTATGCACACATACCCTATGCAGAGCAGAGTTTTTCACACTTGAACATACATGCTTAACTGCAGATGAGAGCAGCATCAACCTTCAGCATGTCAGGTCTTTGTCTTAATCGTCATAGTACAACTGCAACATCTGATCTGAGGGAATTCAGTGTGCAACAAACTGGGGGCAGTAATGGATAATTTTGCATTTAGGTCTATGGACTTTGTTTATTTGCTATGCAAAGTAAGATCGTGTTTTGTTTTGTTTTTTTTTTTTATTTATTATTTCATTCATGGATTGATGTATTCTATACTGCTTATAAAGTTATTTGGAACAATACAGCCTTGTACATGATACTAAATAAATGCTCCAAGGAAAAAAATACCAAGTTTTCCAAAGACAAACTGAAAATATGTTAAACAGAAATGAATCATATTGTCGTTAGCATTAGTAGCAAGTGACACACTGATTAAAATCTTAACAAGTGAATCGGCCTCGTTTTTTTTGTGAATGGATGACTCCTCGGGCTCTATAACAGGCTGAAATCAGCTCTTGGCCTTACAGATTAAGCACTGTAGGAAAAGCGAGTAGGTGGGGAACACTCGTGATTCTGTCCTCTTCAACTTTAATCAAAATTACACTGACGTGCTGCAGCCCCCCTCCATGTCTTTCATAATAATAGACCGCTAAAAATTCAGAAGGCAGGCTCCACATCAATCACTCGCCAGATTTGAGTCCAATGCAATAAATATGTAAATGAGGAGAAGCCAATGTCTCGTAGCTTTGAGATCAGCGCAAGGAGGGAAAAAAGGAGAAAACTGTATTAATTGCCCATGGCCAGAGGAATCCTATTACTGTGGGCATTGATTATAAAATTCTATGTGTGAATGATTTTCATGCAGAAATTGGAGTACCAAGCCTCAAGCAAAAAGTGAAGAAAGAATCAAATTTGCGAATTGGGCTAGATTGAGAAAGGAACTGAAAGGAAACAGTAAGGAGAAAAATGCTAGATCTAAGTTCAGATAAGATTTGGATTTAAGGATGAGAAGGATTTATCTCAAATTGCAATATATTATTGCTCAATGATAGCATTTGTCTTATTGTATTGGTTTTTTTTTTGTTTTTGTTTGTTTTTAGGTGTTTAACCTAAAGGCATCCTAGGAGAATGGTACACAGGATGTAAGATAGCTAACATTTTTCACACTATATCATGATGGAGTGACAAAAGGGTCATAAAAAGTGTCTGTGGTTTATTGCATTATGCTCTTGCTTCCAAACCAACTGATCAAATGACATTTAAATGTGAGGACAGGCTGCAAACAAAAAAGTTTTATTTTTGGTAATTGGTCCAACAAATTGTGCTGACTCTTTAAGAAAATTGCCTTGTGAAGAACAATAAAGATACTAGCTGCAGGCATCTAACCAAGCTGCTGATACCCAGCTCAGCTCAAGTGTCAGGGTATAATAGAAGTCAAACAGTCCATCTAGCCAGTAGTGATAGGCAGCTAATTAGCAATCAGCTCCCTGAAACGTGTCTCCTGCTTCATTTGATTGTTCTCAGATTTGTGTGTAAAACTTACCCAATATATAAAATACAGATTTCCTGAACAAAAGGTTCCATAAGTAATTGCTTGAATTGCTATTTTTTTCAGGACACGTCTGAAAGCAGTTAAATTAGTTAGTAAGTGTACAAATCAATGCGTAGAGGTCAAATAAGCTTTATTTCTCTGTGTTTTCTCCAACACTGTCAGCCAGATTTAAATTGATTTGCTGGCTTCACATTTAACTTGCAAATCTCTCTCTTTATCAGGGCACTTTGCTCAGATTACAGGGATTACATTTCTATCATAACATTATCTGCTACAGTAAAACGGGAAGTTTAAACATTGTCGATTTCAGTTAATTAGCAGAATTCTGTATTTGTAAAAAATAACATATTTCTGATGTATTGTGTATCAGTGACATTTTCAAACAGCCTTTAAGTGATGAATTTAGCTTTCTACTATTGTAAATTACATTGAATGGCTGAGATCTGCCAACTTGTGTTAAGCCCAGCATTGTGACTAGAATATCTACTGCTGCACACACATTTAAAAAGAGAGCAGAGGAGGCCAGCAAAGACAGCAGTAACAACTCTCACACTGAACTGAAATGAAATGAGAGCACATTAAATAGCATAAATAAACTCTGGGCTGCCTGTCAGAGTTATTAACATGACGAGGTTCCAACATTTTCAAACAGAGGGACTCGCATACGCATGCTATCAAACTGCTGAACGAAGAGCTCAGATTACAACATTCTCTGCTGAGGATTGTTCTTCTATATCAAACAGCTGTGCATTGCTACAGAAAAGTCATAAATTAAAACTAAGGTGCTGGGCCAGAACAGTTTCATTGTACTTGGCAATACTTCTACAAGTCTGTGAAACTCTACTACCATACTACACATATACATTCTTCCCGAACATGTTCTCACATTTTGTGTTTTGATTATGTTGGTGGAGAGCAAATTGGTCCACTGTCTTCTAGGTGTTTAGTTGTGTATAGTGCATGTTTCAACTCCTAATGCCCTTTGGAGCATTGTCATTCCGATTACTCACAATGACTTTGTATGATTCTCAGTGATGATTTCCTCCACGGGAACAAGTGAACCCAAACCATGCCAGCAAAATGCACCCACAACGGCATAACAGTGCCACCAGATCCTGTTACTCTAGTGGTCAAGAGTTCCGGTTTTCACTATAATTTGCCTCTTTATCATGTTCTAAACCTCACCTATAAAACTTTCAATTTTTTGAACAAGTTTAAGGGTAAATATGAATTTTAATAAGTGAAAATAAATTAACTTTTAACCTTACTGACCACCAGCTGGCAATGTAAACACAACTATGTCAAGTTGCATTTATTTAATATTTTTAATGTAAAATATTGATAAATAATGAACATTAGGAGTTTATCTAGCTCTCTTAGCAGCTTAAGCTAAGCCCATCCATAGGTTTTCCTCGTCATGTTTCCTTACCTTACTTACCTCTATCTACTTTTCTGGTCCAACAATAAACATACCATGTTATGTCAAAGTCCACAATTCATCCATCGCTCTTTTTTTTAGACTGATTCAAACCATAAGATGGCTGTTATGCAATTACTCTGGGAAATGAAGCTGAATCTAAGTAACTCTTCCACAGTAAATTTTGGGAAGTGGTAAAGCAAAGTGAAAGAGACTAACTTTGCTTGTTTTGGTCTTTTGGCTTGATAAGACGCCGTATTAACAATTATAGCTGTAGCTTGCTTTTCCAGCTTCAGCTCTACCCTTTCTTGCCTCTCTTTTACAAAATTTTGAGATCAGTTAGATTTTTGTTACCAACTGGCAAATCTAAACTTGATCTTAAAAACATTGTCATTAGATACATATGGGAGGTGAATGATCCACATCTGTGTTTTCCTGCAGTTTAGGCTTTGTGACATTGCTTGTCTCCTCTACCCCTCCCCCAGTCAGCTCCACTGATCTGCTATTTCAGTCTCCTGCTTCACTCCTCACTGATCCAATATGCAGCGTTTGTCCTCTTTTAAGATGCTCACACCTTTCCCTGGCTTGAAAATAGTCACTCTGTCATTAGTCTGTTAATGCCTCAACATGTCACTTAGCTGGCATTAGAGATGAGCTCATTGTTTATTGTTTGCACATCTGAATATGCGCTTGCTAGATCTTTTCTATCAAGAAAAGATCTAGCAAATTAACAAGATCCAAAGATATTATGAAGCTCCTTTGCATAACACAAAGAAAAACCAGCATATATACAGTATGTCTTTAGCAATGACAGCTTTCCAATTAAACAGTGTGTCTTCGAAATGTCCCTTGAGCTTGTTGATCATAACCAGAGAATGAGTTGGATATGTGAAGAAGAAAACAGAAGCAGACTTTTTTTTGTTTTGCCTTTCTAAAGTTGGGATTAAATGTATGTTGATTGTGTCAGTTAACCAGTGTTGCTGTCAACACTTTAATGAGCAGCTCTAGTTTTGTTGACCCTGTAACAAATTTTCCAAGAGAAGCTGCAAATCTCTGCATAGAATTTCATTTAGAGTCATAATTCTCCTCATTTAGCAGAACAGTGAGTACTCAGTGTCATGGTAAAAACAGTAAATTAAGGACAATGAATAGCTCTTCACAATCAGGGTGACACATTTAGCCAAGCAAGTTTACTGTGATTATTAGTAATATAATAGATATACTCTTAAGTTGTGATATATTATCAATTATAGATTATCACTGATATTATTTAGGCCTAGAACGTATTTGTAGCCATCTAGTAGTTTTTAAACAGTTAAACTTGCTGATACTTTGGCTTCTTCATCAGATTCCAATTGAGTGTGTTTATATTTTAAAACCATATTTCTACCCTCCAAGAATCCCCTCAGGTAATCTTTTTTGGTCTATTTAAGAATCATCTCGAAAGATTACATACATCTTAATAAATCCCTGTTCATTAAACATTCGCAAAATCAACAAATGCTGAAATAAGAATTCCCATCATTTCCCCCCAAAGTGATAAGCAAATAACAATCATCAGTATGAGTTTTATTATACAGTGCTGTGATGTCTGTCTCCTAAACTTGATAGGAAAACTTAAGTATCTCATGGAAAAAAGACATGGGCAATGTGGAATACAATAATTATAAATAATTTGACATTTTTAAGACAAAAGCAGTTCAAGTCTTGAACTGAAAACGTTTTTACTCCAATAGAAGTAAACAGTTGAGAGATGCTGTTCATACAACTAAAACGGCAGGATTCATGCTGTGCTTTCATTTGGAAACAGTTTATTTGTGTTTTTATTATTTTATGAGGTCATAATACAAACTAGCATGGGGATCAAATAATTACAATAGCTACAAAAGTTTGGTTTGTTTGCATTAAATGGTTTGTCCATCTGAATGGAGATTTGAAACAGTTGAAAATCAACCCCCTGAACACTGGAGTGTTACGTAAACAATTGACTCTTCTGTCCATTATTGTCCGTTATTATATATAGTGTAAGGTTGGGCTCATATCATGTTACAGTCAACTCACTTTCTACTAATATAAAATGATCACATTTATAACAATAGTGTTTTGAAGGTAAACAAATACTGGACAGCAAATTATGAATAGAAAGGTGTAGCAAAACATAAAAACAATGTAATGTCTCCACGTCCTGAGAAATGTTTTTGGTCAGATGTATTGAACATCACATTCACAATCTAATGTCATATATTATCTAACTCATATATGGAGAATTTGTAAGTGTGTGTGAAACACTGAAAAGTGGTAAAACAATCACGCATGAATTTTAAGGTCAATTACATCATATACAGTGCTGTGCAAATTTTAAATAACTAAAAGTGTGAATGCGTTCAACAATTCCATTAATAGTTTACATTTATAAATGAACTTCATATAAAGTGCACTATACGGAAAAAAAAAAAGTTTTCAAATTAATGACCACCTTTATCCTTTAAAAAGCACCAATTCTTGCAGGTACTCTTACCGTTGTTCTTCAGGGTACTTTGTACCTAGTTTTTTCCCCCAGTCATCTTAAAGACCTTGTCACAATTCTTCTTTGGATTTCGGGTGGTCTCAGTTGCTTCCATCTTTTCACGTTATCTCAGACTGACTTAAATATAGTGAGATCTTAACTGTCCATCCCAGCTAACATGGGGCAACAGGCGGAGGACAGAATGGACTTGTGGCCAGTTGATAGTACTGTGTGATGGCTAAAGAATATGAGCCTGAAATGTGCCTAAACCCTTTGCACAGTACTGTACATGGCAGAAAAGGTTTTGTAATCACTAAAATGCAACTTCACCACAGTTAATGTATTTGCTTATTGCTTAATCAGTGAGGCCCAGCACTGTGAACCTATTAATGAGCCCAATTCACACAGATTGTTCAAAACTATCTAATAAGTGGCCGGTCAATAAACAACTGACATAAAAATAAAAAGCATAACAAAATGAAAATAGATAAATGAATAAATAAATAAATAAATAAAATAAATAAAGAGCTGATTTAAAAAATCAGGGATTTGCCTTCAAAATCCATGTGTGTGTAGTAGTTCGGTGTTGGCTGGTTACCAAACAGTGCCTTCACTCATTTCTGAGGAGGGCTGTGACAACTGGTTGGTGTATCCGTTGTCACTGAGAGACACAGTGGTGAAGGGTGTGCTGGGGCCACACATTTCACTGGAGATGCTGTGAATTGAACTCGGTCCATTGGGCTCCGGACTGGGTGACTCCGCAGGATGATGAGATAATGTGTCAGAGAAACACTGCACCTCTCCGGGACAGTGGTGCCCAGGATGGTGGTGGTCCATGGCTCCTAGTGGGGTCCCAGCTGGGGCCGTGGAGGGCACAAAGCCCAGGTCTGATGGAGTCTGTGCTTGGGATGATGGTGGGCCTTGGAAGTACTCATAATTCCCTCCTGAGCTATAGTACTCACCAGGATAATCTGCATTCATATGAACATCAGGATTAGTGTATTATGTCAGAATTTAAAGGAAGAATAATGGTAGCTTTGTTTTCATTTTTAATGCTCTGTTCTTGAATTTATGGTCAGTAATGTGGTGAAAAAGCATTGACACATTTAGTATAACACAGTTTGATTAATTATAGGGAATGCATTAACCTGAAGAAGCATAGGTACTTCGTACATGTTTTTTTATATATTTTTTTTTATTTTTATTTATTTATTTAATCCATTCATTCATTCATTATACAACAATCTTAAAAAAATAATTCTTAATCACAACATTATATATCTCACCTCCATAATAAGAGAAGTGTCCAAGTTCTCCTGGTTCCAGTCTCTCTCCCAGTGCTCTCATTCTCCTCGGGTTGCGGAAAAACACGTGTCTCCGGGCGCTCAGAGCGCTCAGCTGTTTCATGCGTCTCTCTTTAGACCTCCGATTTTGGAACCAAACCTTTAAGACAGCGGTTAAAAAACAGGAAGCATGAAAGCAGGAAAGCGTGGCCAACATAATTACAAGAAATGAGCTGTTTAAAAAAACGGGGTAACAAATTGCAGTTGGGTTTTGGATGAAAACA
Source organism: Paratilapia polleni (assembly GCA_015106735.1). Taxonomy (NCBI): domain Eukaryota; kingdom Metazoa; phylum Chordata; class Actinopteri; order Cichliformes; family Cichlidae; genus Paratilapia; species Paratilapia polleni. Next base: position 75,713 of record VUQI01060994.1, read on the forward strand.
CCTTAAGGATTATAGACCTGACGAAAATCAAAAATTGAGTCAAAAATACTGCTAGGTTCTTTGTAAGTTGTAGTTGGTGAGAAAAGACACAAAATCAGGCAAACTGATAACTTTTTTAGCCCACTAAAAAAAAAAAAAAAACATTTATTGCATTTTTAAGTCAC
>VUQI01060994.1:75913-89671 GCA_015106735.1 Paratilapia polleni
TAGGGGGGTTTTCAGTGCCCATGGGTGTGATGAGTCTTCTTTGGTTTTAGGGGCGCAATGGGAGTACAGATTAAGGAAAAAACCCAAAAGAGAGGCGGAGAAAACAGAAAATCAGCAGAGCAGATAGATTCTATGAGGATGTTTGTAAGAGCTACCAGCCAGATTGCTTTGTAAGTAATCCACGTCAAAGCTTGTCAGGGTGTTGGAAGCGTAAAATTTAGGGACATGACTTTTTTCTCTGTAACATCAGTGCTTTTGGGATTATGTAACTGGCACTTTGCATACGTCTGACGTGGATTAATATATATATATATATATATATATTTATATATATATATATAGTAAACTGTAAATATGCATTATCTGTGTCATTTTTTTCGTCTGCGTTTTTGTATTTGTTTCTTTTACCTGGATGACTCTCATGCTGAGACCCGTCTCCCGTGACAGCTGCTCTCTGATGTGTCTGGTGGGCTTCGGCGTGGCCGCGAAAGCCGCTTTCAGGGTCTCCAGCTGCTTGGCTTTTATGGTGGTCCGAGGCCCGCGTCGTTTTCCGACGGCGCTCTGCTCGTCGTTCTCGTTGCTGCACGTGTCTTTATCAGATAAATGCCCGTTTTCGGAGTCCTTTCCATCGTCCTGCGGGTCCTGGGAGTCCGGAGACAGACTTGGGTCGCTGCACGTAGTTACTGTTATGAGAATAAGACAATAAGAAAGTGCCAGTACTCTAAGCTAAATATTGATGAAAAGTACATGTGGGAAATATAAAACTAATGAAACTATAATATAATAAAATACACTAGCTAGTAGTAGTAGTAGTAGTAGTAATAATAATAATAATAATACTAAGAAGAAGAAGAAGAATTTTAACATGAAATCACCTGAGAGGAGGATTGTGTCTTTCCCGGTGTTGTTTTCATAGTCCTCTTTACAAACGAACTTGAATTCGTCCAGGATGTACAGTTCCTCTCCGGTGGACAGCTGTTTGTTACACATCACACAGGTGAAACAGTTCAGGTGAAACACTTTGCTCTTGGCTCTGCGGACAAGATCACTGGGTAAAATCCCCTGCGCGCACCCGGCACACTTGGTCCCAAATCTCCTGTTCAAGAGGGAGAACCCAACGTCAAGGAAAAGTTTCAGTACAAACCTAATATACTGATTATACTGAGAACACCTTTAGACCTGTGCTTACTTAGGCCAAGCTTAGTTTTTGCAATACAAAACTTCAGTTTTAATCTAGAAAATCGATTAGGAACTCGGTTAATTGTGCTCAGTTTTAGACAGCTATAAGATTGGAACAGAAAGTAAGATGTAGTTGCATGGAATAAGCTATACACAAATATTAGGGGGCAAACGTAACATAATCTCCATCATAAGAATTACATGAGCGGTTAGGGATAGCTGCTTGTAGTTGCTATTGTAATATAGAAAAAAAAGGGGGGGGGGCTTCTTTTTCTCACAGAATTACTAAATAACGAAATCATAACTTTCATTCCATTTTCGAAGAAAACAGACAAAAACAACAACAAAAACGAAAAGATAACAGAGGAAAATACAATGAGAATAAACAGGAGCTTCCATGCTGTAAATCAAGATGGTTTATTTACACCATGGAACCAGCAGAATATTAACCAGTAGTTTTCATAGTTTTTAGTTTGCACATCGCAGAAGGTGAAATTAAAGTTTAGCCTATTCATTTTTTAACTGTCTAAAAAAGGAAATTACTTTTGACTTCTGCTTTCTTTTTGTTTTATTATGTTTTTTTGTTTTGTTTTTTTTTTACTTACCTAAAGAAGTCATTCTTACAATACAGTCTCCCTTCTCGAGAAAAACACTTCTCTGTCAAACTACATTTGCAGTCGCAGCACTGGACACATTTGATGTGCCACGGTCTGTCCAAAACTTTGAGCAAGAACCTATCAAGAATAGGCTTTTCACAGCTGGAACACTGAAGCATTGTCTGTACTTATTCCCACTCCAGTTTGTGAGTGCGAAATAAACTCCCAGTCACGTAGATATGGACTCGCTTTAGTGTATATAATCCAAAAGATCCACTGCATCCGAATTATTCTGCTTGATTATCCGTGAGAGTAAAAGCAGGCTTTTTGTTCCACAGGGCAACAATCCACATTCAGTCAACTGCTCCAAACGAAAGATCAGCTGTTGAAGACAAACTGGTATTTCTTTAAATAAATAAATAAATAAATAAATAAATAAAATAGAAATTAAAATATATATATATTACTGACTAGAGATCGTAGTGGGCCGTGAAGATGATCCGAGGTGTGCGATTTCATGAGGGAAAAGACTTAAAAATAAGCGACCCATCAATATTAAAACGGCTCACTGCGAAATATCCGCAGTGTTGTCTAAAGTAGAGAAGAACAACGATAAAAAATCTATTAGTGCGCTTAGCTGGTCATATGTGTCCCATTTGGCCTCTTGTGAGCTCTCTCTCTCTCTCTCTGAGAGAAACGCTGTAATGAGCGCACCTTGTAGCGCTCAGCCTATTGCCTATTAACAAACCTGTGACGTCAGCTTCAGGAAAAAAAGCTTTTCATTTCACTCCACCACATGTAACTACTTAAGTAACAGAGGTTTTAAATAAAATAAAATAAAAATAAAATAAAAGCTTTTCTATTTCGTGGGCGATGATTAAAGCAGATTTTAGTGAAGGAACTAAAAGAGCAATTTTCCAACTAAGAAACGGTATTTAAAAGAAATAATAATGACAAAATAATAACGAAACCAAGGTTCTCTTTACAATGCTAGTCTTTTTTGTATCAGTCAACTTTTCTCTGTAGAATAGAGTGCTGAGAGTCAGTGATAATGTCATGAAAAAATGATTTCTTTTGGAAAAGGCCGGAGAATAAGTCTGACTGAATCAGTGGCAGGTGACAAATGATCAGCAGGTCTATCTCTGCAGAAGGCTGTGGGTAGCGGACGTGCTGAACACAGGCTTTTCACACAGACTGATGCTGTGGCCCAGCATTATTCCTCACTGCACTGAAAGGACTAGGAACACTAATGGTTATAATCTGTGGCGATAGGCTGCCTCTTATAGATGTTATCTCACCATGTTGGTACACTGGGGACGGAGTGAGCGCATTTTCCCCATACAAGCTCCCAGTCCCGTTAGGCCCTGATATCCAAGGTCCTAAGTCGAGCTGAAAAATCTTTTTTGAAGTTTAAATAAAGCTTTTTTTTTTTTTTTTATTTTATTTTATTTTATTTTGTTTTTAAAGCTACACATCAGATTTTCTCTCTACTTTTTTTTAAATTCTTTTTTGTGTCGAAGACCACGTCGCGACTTCATAATCAGCAAATCGTCATTTTATCCACATTTTGTTTATCACTGAAAATCATAACTTTAAAATTCTGCTATTAACACAGCTAATGTGGATCTCAGCTATTGACAACCAGTCAATCAAACAGGGGGATAAGGGATTATTATTGATCCAGTGAGCAACCTCTATCCCATCTACACATTTCCTTAATGTAAGGAACTGAAGTTAAGAAATTAGAGGGTTTGCCTAATACCAGAATTGTGTGCCATTCTGCTATAAGATTTCTCTTAAAGCACCGTGGACAGCCAATCTGACAGCACCCCACAGACTCAGGCTTTTGTATGCATAAATCAGTAGCATGTGGTTTAACGTCAAGCTGATAGTAGTCAGTCACTCTTTTTAGGTTTTGGTACAATTTGATATTATTGCTATACTGAAAATGCGCAGCAATTAAGAGGATGAATTTTAAATCATGAATTAATGAGTTCATCCATTCATCAAGCCTTACACAGAGATGATGTAAAAACCTTGCAAGTAAGATGTAGTCACACTGCAGAAAGGACAATCCCCTCAAGAATGTGCTGTCATATGAATAAAGTGGCTCAGATTTTAAAAGAAAACTCAGCTGTACAGATTCATTATTATTATTATTATTATTAAACATAGATCCAATAATAAATCTGATGTTTTCAGCATAGTCTTTCACAATCAGAATAAAGATTTCTCACAAGTTTATTCTAAGTGTAATAGTGGGTGACAATATAAAGACCAGAGAGGGGGGTTACCTTCAAAGTTTACTAAGTGCATTTGGACAAGCTGGAAGTGGGATAAACGTTTCCTCAGTGAGTTTGTGTTTCTCCATGAAAGGTGTTGATTAGAAGCCTGGCCCGTCACTTGGCTCCCAGCACCACTTATACACACAAGAGGTTTCTGTGCAGCACTGGAATCTGCCAGGGTGTGCACTGTTTGTTTTAGAATGAAGAAAAGCACGTCATTAGTGTTTGTTAATTGCAGCTAATTGGCCCTAACGAGATGAACAAGGCCACCCACTGGGACCACTCATACAAATAATTTGTAGAAAACAAAATTAATTACTAGATGCTAATTAAAGTCAATTAAAACTGATTAGGCAGTAGTGGAATGGGAAGTGATAGACATAAGGAAAATACTCTGTAGCACACAATATGGTATAACAAGTATAGCTGGCAGCTTGAAGAGCTCCTTAATGTGAAGCAGGATGACTTTACCTCGCTGGTACCTATTTTGAATGCTGCTTAATGGTCTGCATTGTTCAGTCAGAACAACTTCTAAGTGACAACATGATAACTGCCTGGCCTTAACACTAGAACAGGGATTATACATGGCAAGAGCTCAATTAAGAAGAGACAGACTCTATGTAACCATCCATCGTTCTCTAAGTTAAAACCTAAACATGGTGTTACCATGTTTAGGTTTACTTTGGCAAAGCAAATTTAGAGTTGTGAAACTTATTGAAAAGTTAGTTGTACTTAGCTCAACAGCCTAACTGACCATCTCTAGTACTCAGCTGACATTTATCAGGAGAACCTCATACACCTTAAGTGGCTTCTTTCCTGGAGGTCACTGACAGAAAGCTCACTCAGTATAGATAACTGTAATGGCAGATGACAACACTCTCCTAATGCCTTTCTAGTTGTCTGGAACAATTAAGGGTTATTCCAATAGAGAAGGCCTAGAACCTCTCACTGTAGTACGTTATTAAAAAGACATCTCTGTTTTTTTAGCTTACCTTAAAATGTTAGACATCAGGTTCCAATCGCGCCGCAACCCAACCCTGAATTAGACAAGCACTTAAGAAAATACAGCACGTTCTCTGCTATCAATCAGCTGATGTCAAATACTTATTATTTTTTTAAATCTGAGAAGTGGAGCAGCATGACATGATATTTGCAATGCCAAATATACAACACACAGCCCGTGCTTGAATGAGTTATTATACAGATAAATGCAAGGAAAATACAGGTAGTTTCATCACTATGGGCTTGAAGGCAGCGCATTCTTCTGCAAAGTTTTATTACCGTTCATCACCCATGTGAGAGCAGCAGCAGCAAAAGGTGAAATTGATGGTTGAGTTCAAAGGTAACAAAATGCACACTATTCAGGACATATGGCTCCACCGTTATTACAGCAGGAAAACCCAACAATGCCGGGGCTGAGGGTAAAAGAGAGAAGAGATATCCATACTGACTATCTTTGCACTGACCTGCCAAATCATATCAGCAGCTTCATCAGTCTTAAAATATGAATTATATATTTATAATTTCTGATGGTTTTCCCTGACACCATCCTCAATGCATCATTTTGCATAATGAGACAGAGAGGGTGAGGGTAATTTTCCCAAACTGCACTCTAAAGCTATGAAATCTCATTCTCAAGTCAGTGTTATTTGTACTGAAGAGGTGAGATTTTTTTTTTTTTCCATTTACAGTACTGGAATATCAAAACCTGGTTAAAATCAGAGTGGTGTCAAGTGCAGCAAATGTTAGGGTTCAAGCAGCGTCAAATTGTTTGCATGGTTGTGAGGCAGAACAAGCGATCGCACAGACTGGGAAACCTAGCCTGTGTGAGGGAAGACACAGTGATCTGCCTGAGGGGCCGTTCAGTGAGAGGGCCCAAGGGACAGAGTGCCCACGGCCCTGGTGATGATGGTGATTGATGCAGGCACAATTCAGACACCCCAGACGCTGCAGCAAATTAAAAGGCTATTTTGTAAAGTTGTAAAGGAGCACAATGGCAGAGGGGAGCGATGAGTACCCCCCCCCCACTCCTCTGTCATACCATCAGCTTCTGTTTGGTTTCCTTGGTGTCATCAGTCCCCTAGGGAGGAGGGCTATTACAACCCATTCATGCTCACTCGTACTGGATACACTGCTGATGCTGCTTGTGTACATACAGAAGTGTGTATGAGTGTAGGGCAAGAGCATAAATAACCTCTCCTTGAAACTACAGTATTATTCTTTTCTGTAAAGTTGCATAGTACATTTTGCTTATTGTCTCAATGTTTTACCAAATATAGAGATTTTTTTTTCTGCAATTTATGGCAATATACTTCATATGCACCTATGAAGCACAGTGTAACTTGGGTTTTGAAAGGCAGTTTTGAAATAAAGCTTGCTTGCTAATTACTTCCTTACTATGGGTCAGTGGAAGAACGTCAAAGGTATGAACACGCATGGATATTTGCTGTGAATTTAATTTTTATTTTTTTAATTCTTGACTGATAAAAGTGAAAACGGCACTACTGTTAACTCTGTTGTCCATTAATTCTTTATCTGTACATGATTTACAAATCATTTATCCTCGGTTTGAATTTAATTGAACTGGCTGACCTCAGGATGCACCCGTTTCTGGATGTGTGTCATTGCCTATATCGGTGTGTGTGGGGAAAGGAGATAGACAGACTGTGTGAGGCTATAGGAAGAGCATCCTTTAGGGAGGACGACTCACATGCCAGAGGTCAAACCAGTGTCAAGTGGGGAGTGAGGCCAGCTGAGCTGCCTTGGCCCGTGCATTGTGCTCATCAATGCAGCTGCTGTCAGTTATCAGGAGTGTGGGCCTGGGGTGGGGGTGCACACTGCTTTGATAGAGAGGAGCGTGCTTGTGTGTAAGTCTAGGGGAAGTGGATGGGGGATTGTTGGCGCTTGAGGGCATATGGACCTACAGGAGGAAAAGCTCTCTTTCCGTGCAACACATGGCAAGTCTCTCACAAGCAGGTCACCTGCCTCACATCTCTAAGCTGCTTTGTTTTTGAATATAATTTCCACTATTATTTTGCTCTAAATAAAGAAATAAAAAGTTTGTAAAGATGTAAAGATTACAATAAATCATCTGCACACTTAGGATGTGAAATTTTCAATTTATAATTAAAATATCAGAGTCAATTTAGTCGACAAATAGGTCAGAGAAAAATATTGGATTTCTTTTAATCTAAAGTTCTAAATATTTAAGATAGACAACAGTCTGTGTTAGGCATAAAGATACACAAGTGCACACTTTTAAATATAACTCATCAAAACATTTTAAATGCCGAATACAGTTTTGAAAACAACATTGTTGGCATTCCCACTGTTTGCTCACTGGCTATTATTATCTCCAACATGGCTGCTGTGATCTCAGTCAGGGGTGATATGTTTCAGGCTGCAGTGTACAGGCTTGATTGCCAGACCTAGCAGCGCTGGGAAAGATATAATCAGTCCTACTGAAGTAGGGTCACAACTCTTGCTAGAATGGTTTGACTGGCCTATAGCAGCTTATCACCTGTTCCCACTCTGCTCAGCCAAACTACTGAATACTAACAACAAGGATGGGGGATCCCACTGTATGAATTGATCTGCTGTCACACGCATATATGTCCTGCTAAGAGGTCACCAAGGCAGGGTAATATGTACACTGTCAAGTCAATAGGCAAATATTAGCTAAACAGCTTAACAGAGAGTGAGAGGACACAGACACTGCATGCATGAAAGGATGGATTCATGCATGCATCAGACATCCCAGTCTGCTTCCCCTGGTGCATCTGTCAGTCTCTGATCTCTGAGTTGTATGCAAGCAGGGGACTCATATATGCTGCATTAGAATAAGACAGAACTGCAGGAGTGCCTTAGACAGACTGTGCCCTGATGCAGCCACCCACCCTTGTCTTTTCAGCTGGGCTTTCTCATACTCACTCCTTTCATTCCAGCATCTCTGTGGGACTGGGCTTGTCCCAATACACTAAACAGATGGGCATCTCACAAAGGCCCGTGCTTCACAGCAAGCTGGTGTCCTACATGGCTGATTACACCTAAATACCAAACCCAGAATTGATACAGTGGCTCATGGCCACATTATGCAATGGGTTTAGAGGACAGACAGAAAAAAAAATCAAAACATAGTGTAGGTTGAAATCTGTCTGTATTGTCCAAATTTCATAAATACTGCTACTGCTACCTTAGACAAATGAGGAGACAGAGCCTGCTAGGAGACATATAAAATTTTGAAAAGATGAATGCAGCATGCATATACATAGAAATTAGAAATAAACATTATCAAGCTCATATTTCAAATGCTGTTTCCAAAAAAAGTTGGGTTAGAAATAAATTAATATAGAAGTATAATGCATGTATTTGCATTTTCTTACTTTAAAATCCTACAGTCTATTTAATTGAAAGTGGAACAAAAACACTAGCAGCACACTTCAAAAAAGGTGTGACAGGGCCAAAAAAAAAAAAAAAATCAATCAATCAATCAATCAATAATAAAATAGAGTGGAAAAGACTTCAGTTCAGGAATTTAACAATAACATTTTTCAGTGTAAAACTGGACACAGTTTGGGGATTTCATCATTCAGATTCAATAATCATTGTATTTGGTCCCTCAGGTGACAATTAATTTAAAACGGACATGATTCTGCCATGGGTTCAGGCTCACTCAAGGTTGTCAGAGAAGACATGTTAAAACTCTACCACGCTGCAGCCCTCTCTGGGCCCAAACTCATTTAAGGTGGACGGAGAAGTGAAAATCTCTCTTGTGATTTCACTAATCAAAATTATCAGTACACAGCTGATAAGAATCTGTGATGATATGAAGTGACATTACTGCACATGGCATAGGTAACATCATCTGTGAAGGCACCATTAATGCTCAATGATATACATATAGATTTGAGAGAAAAATATACTGTCATCTATATGATATCCTTTTCACAGAAAGCCTTGCTTATTTCAGCAAGACGATGCCCAACCACATTCTGGAAATATGAAAACAGCATGTCTCTGTAATAAAAGACTATTGACATGCTTGTATTCCAGACCTTAAATGGGGTTTTTAAAAATAGAGGTTAAGCAACACAGTAGTAAATATGCCACTGTTTCAGCTTTTTGGAAACATGCTGCTGGCATAAAATTTAAGTTGCATGTATAAAACCATAAACCAAAGTACAAATATACATACAAGTGCCTGTGAGCATTTAGTTCCCTCAAATCCAGTGTTTCCCTTCTTTATTTTTACCAGGTGTCCCTATAATAGGTGTGTTGTCAGTCTGTGGGTGCTTGTGTACACCCAGTTGTGTCCATTTTCATCTGATGATGTATATGTGTATATAAGATAGAGAGAAACACAAAGAGGGGAGTGAGTCGCTGTCTGTAGCCAGACCATCAACATAAAAAAAAATAAAAAGAATCTGGGCTTCTTATCAGCAGCTGTGTCCTTTCCTTCCTCTCAGACTGCCCTCCCATCCATGTCTGGCCTCCCAGATATGCTAATTGCTATGTAAGAATATCCTGTTGGATAATTACCATACATTGCCCTGTGCTCATCTCAGGATTAATTCTTCATGTGCATAATCGCATTTGGGCTTCTTTTCCAGCCCAGTGTTAAAGGTGAACTGTGGGTAAATACAATTTACACTTGTCAGACAGCATTGTTTGGAATGTGTTAGCAGCTCTTACCTTCAGGATAGTGTCTGCAGACTGAGATGGCCGAATGAAGAGGATTATCTCTTCAGTCATAAAATGTCTAGGCTGCTGCATCTTAGAGAGTCGTAATACCACCACCCAAGGCTGTCTTCAGTGGTGGATTTCCTTGCATTATCTTTTGTGTTTTGATGGTTTTATATTAATTTGTATATTGTATATCTTTGTATTGATCTCTTCTACTGTAACTGCACAAAATATCCTAATTACAGCATGAGTTAAGCTTTCTTAGATTATTTCTGTTTCAGATGTAGACAATGCAAAATGCATGAAATCACAGATTACATTATTCCACATAAAAGCAGATTGAGGTATAGGGTAAGACTAAAAGATATTTTAGTGACACACAAATTAACAAAGTAAATGCCAAGTTGTTTCAACACAATAACCAGCTGGTGAGAAAGTCTAAAGTAGTAGTTAATAGTGGTAGTAGTAGTAGCAGTAGTTAATATGTAAGTATTTAAACATGTAGTTTTTGTTATATAATACTTCTGTAATTGCAGCAGTATTATGTTAGCCACAGCTGAATAACACATTAAAAAGAATATGGTAACATCTAAAACATACAACATAATATTACACTGATCAAGGTGAGTATCAGTGTATTCAGGGTGGAAATAAGAGAGTAACTCACAGTAAAATACTGTTGCCCATAATAACAATGGCATCATGATACTGTGAATTGCGATAGTGGATGCATACATCAATGATATCAGTACAACTGAAGAAGAAAATGCCCCTAAAAAGCCAAAAGCAGCATTTGTGCATGCATTCTTTGCATTGTGATGTCAGTGCATTTGCGTATTATCATTAATGTTCAGTTTTAATAATGTGTCAGTTCAATTAATTAGCTCTCAGTTTTGGTTTTCTCTGTTGTCTGATTTATTGGTTAATTTCTGTCAAGTTCATTCTTATTCATTTGGTAAACACCACCATGAGGAGTCATGGAAGTATTAGCTTCAGTAAATCAAATTGGTTGGAGAACAATGAAGATATTATATAATATTTGAGGGCAGGTCTATATGACACATTGCCATATCAATACTTTGCCTCATCTCTACAATGTAATGATGAAATTCTGTATTTTTTGCTGTTGTTTCCCTAAAGCAAATCCCAAAAACAAAGTAGTTAAAGGGAAGGTATCAGGCTTAGCTGAGAAATTAAATTGGAGCAGGCAATTCTGCATTTTACAGCTTTGATACCAAATATCTTCTCTAAATGTCTTGGTGTATTATCATGTTGTAACAATTTACCATTTTCTTATCAATGCATTACACTGTTATGGCAAATAAAATCATGGCTATAGAGATATCTCAGAGCTGAGATTGTTATTTAGTCATTTCTATTTGGTTTAAAATGATTATGATGTTTAAGGGCACTTTACAAATCATACGAACATTTAAATAATGGCTGTTAAAATGTGTCTGGTTGGTACGCTAATCAATGCATTCTAGTAACATGATGCTGAAACTGGAACCATCCACGATATCCCCTCCCCGATTTTTATATCTCATTTAAATATATTGAGTGGGCCATCTGTAAGCCATTTATCTACATCAAAAAGCCATTAGAATTGCTTTTTCCTCCTCCTGGCCCTGCCTCCAGTTGAGCTGACACATACAAATCAATTCAGACATACATATGTTATAGTATCCAAGCCCACATACATCCAAAATTAAACTATTTATCTGATACGTCTAAAAAATACATATGTTTTTCTGTCACCATGTAGGATTATATTTCTTCTGGATTTGTTTTATTGTTTTTTGGGGGTTTTTTTTAACCACCATCAGTGTTCTTTCAAATCTTTCAGTTCTGCAACAGGCTGCTTAGATGTCTGCCTTACATTTATTAGCTTCATACACTGACACAGGAAGCTATTTTAATATAAGCTTCTTGACAACTGATGCCTGTGTCTCTGTCTGCAGACGTTTCAGCAGAGCTCTGCTGAGGAAGTTGCACACATGGCCCCTGTGAACAAACCGTAAAAGCACTATTACAAGAGTAATGACCAAATTTAACAGTTTGTCTGAGCACACCTGGGTTCCAGCCAAGGACTGTATATTTCCTCTGACAGTCCCAGCATCTCCCCAGAGTGCAGCCAACTAGAACGTAACTGGCAAGGTCAATATCCCAAGAGAGAGAGGAGGAATTTAAAGATTTTGTGCATTTGTGGGATTCACATTTGTGGCTACATAAGGGCCACACAGTAGTGGAGGACAATTAATAGAGGTCTCTGTTCTTTCTTCTTACAATACTGGAATGAGACAGTACACAGCAGTGTGAGTGCATGTTTAATAAGGAAGTTTTTATCAACTGGTCAAGCATGGTGGGTGGTTTTCTCTAGTATAGTTCTATATTAACATGCAAATAAATCTGCTGATGTCAGTGAGCAACATCTTCCTTCAACCCCTACAGTGTAAGTGTGCTACTCTGTTTTCTCCCAGCATACCTTTGGGTTTTTACACAGCATTTAAAAAAAAAAAAAGACCTTTCTTTCATTAACTGGTCACACAACAGGGAGGGGAAAGGAAAATAGAGCTATATGCACTATAATACCAAAGAGAGTAGTTCATACTATATAATATAATATACATATATTACTTATATATTATCTGTTACATAATTTATATCAGAGTTGTTCATGCTCTGGCCTGCCAGAGTGCCAGAGGGGCAATGGGTGGTTAGAGTCAGGACAATTCATAGAGAAAAGTGATAATGGACTGGCAGAGTGGAACAGCTGATCACAGCTCAGAGTGCACAGCCCAATGCACCATGCCTCTTGACTAATGCTGATAATAACATACAGTGCATCTGAAACACAGCTCAGATCTCTTTATTCAAACCACCTACAGTCTACAGGCTCAGCCCTGCACACCTAGCCTGCCAGTACAACACTGATTAACTAGGATATAGCAGAAGGCAGGATTTGGATCTATTGCTCCCTCCCAGCCTGACACAACCTGGAATAATACAGAATTGGCATCTCATCTCTTCAATTCAAGTAGTTGGATGCTGAGCCCAACAGAAGGCTGTCAATCCCTTTTACACATTATCTAATCCTTTTGCAGATTGAATAATGTGTAATAAGTATAATATGTATAGTATTAAAAAAACAGGAAGAATTATAAGCATGCATATTTAACATTTTTCTCACTATTTTGATCCAGTTTTAAAGCATTGTCTCTATCTATTAATTTCCTTTGGGTTCTATAACTCCACACTTACTTAGTAATATTTTACTAGAGATTAATAGCTGATTAATAGGCTGAGTCTGATACTACTTCACATGCTTCAGTGTTATATGGCCATGCTAACTGTTTGTCCAAACAGCCTCATCAATGCAGATGTTACATTTGTTGTGTCAATAAAGCTATTTGCAGGTGATTGATCAGTCACAACCTCCCGGTTCCCATGAGGAATGAGTGAGAATTAAAGAGAGTGACAGGAAGAAGGTGTGAGAATCGCTGATTGTTCACATCTGACCTCAGATAATAACACAGGACCTGTGGTGATCGGTGCCTCACAGCGCCTTGGAGCAGCAAGCCTATTGGTTCTACTCTCTGGAGAGAATGAGAGATAAAAGAAGCATGACACTGTACTCCAACGACAATCAGGAGTTATCAGAGATCAGCATCAAATTCCCCCCAAAGAAAAGGAAGGGTCTGTGTAGAGAAACCATTTTCTGAATTTTTCAGGCCTGATATGGGTTGATTCACTCTCTGGCATTTTCCCAAAGAACAGTAGTGCTTGGGATTATGTCTTTTTGTGTTCCTGCTCAAGCATGTGGTAGGTAATCAAGTAGCTCACTGATTTCCTTCTTATCCATAAAGCTTTAGGGGATCCCCACCATGGGAGAAAAGGCATATCTGTCAGCTGAACAAAGCTTTCTTTCTTTCTTTCTTTCTTTCTTTCTTTTTTTTTTTTTTTTTTTTTAAAAAAAAATTATTTTTTTTAATTTTTTTTTTTTTTTTGGGTTCAAA
>VUQI01060994.1:98239-113155 GCA_015106735.1 Paratilapia polleni
TGAAAGCTGGTTTTCATTTTTGGGTAAAATAAAACTGTGTACTTCGTGGATAAATATCATGGTTCCTCACCAGGATACAAACTGCAGCCCTGGTTTACAGTCTTGTGGGTTACACCACTCCATCAGCCTAATTATGTGATCTTATGTTTAAAGCAAGTGTTACAAACATTAGTTACAGCTTTCTAATAACCATACAAATAATGTTTATTGATGTATTACATAGTATTTATTAATCATTTACAAAGTTTTAGAAAGATCAGTTGCAACTTTACAATAAACAACCGTATAATGGAAAAGCGAACGGTAAACATTAATAATTATCTTTTTATTGGTTGGCAGTAAATAACTATTCACTAAAGTTTAGGTAACTATAAAACCATAATGAGGGCAATAAGGTGTCACTTACCATTTTGCAATAGTTGAGTCATTGCTCCATATCAGCTATTAGCAACATACTTGATTCTACAATGACAAATGTATAAGTAGAGTTTCTTAAAACCTACCGTTAAGCATAAGGCATCATTAATGCCTTATGCTTAACAGGGTTGTTTTATTTGACCAGGGCAATAGTTATATATAGAAATTCTCTCTGATTCCCTCACTGTGTAAAATGTTGCGTTTGTGTTTTTTGCCTCTCCTGAATAGAATGATTAATCGCAAGTTTTTAAATGTGAAAAAATGCCCTCAGACATAAAAAAAAAATAAGGCCATGTGATTAAAAAGGAAAAAAAGGTCTCCTTTTTGTTGTCCTTTTTTGTTCTGGTTCTCCTAAAGTAAAGGCACTTCAGTCATGATGACTCTCTCTGTAGCACTGAAATAGTCCCACAGTGGAGTTGCCCAAAAGAGTTGGGTGCACTCCCCTGTTATAATAATGTTCACTGCAAGATATGTAATAACTATTAGTATGCTAATTATCTAACAAAAGAGTGAATTTTCTTCTTAATTAGGTTATCTTGGAAAGAGCTGTGACAGAGAAGCATGGAAATCCAGGATGCAAAACCAAAAGCCTTGCAGTGAGCTCAGTGAGGAGCTCATGATTTATCATTAGTTCAATACAGTCCATTACCCAAGGCACAGAACAATGCAATTAACCCTGCAATCATTTATGTAGGCTCTATATGTATGGGCCTCATACTTAATCCCCTCATAGGTAGTTAAGCTTGGTTATCATCAAATGATCCTGCAAAGAATCTATTCTGGCTCATCTTCTAGACTTCCAGTCAGTTGAAGTTAATCACCACTGCAGAAAATTTGCACCTGCTATGGATATATTTTTTTAAATAAACTGCATAAATAAATATATGATATATGAATACTGCTTAAATTCAGAATTTTAATTAAGCTGTTTGAGGTGTAGATCATACTACTACTTTAGGTCCAGTTATATTTGTGCCCTCTTCAAATCATCATTAGATAAATTTGACTTTTTTTTAAATATTGAAGACCTCTTTGGCTCTTAACTGAACTATTTGTCAAGTTTAGAGTAAAAAAAATCATTCTTTGATGGATTCACAGGCATTCCAATAAATGTGTAGTGGAATAAACGCACCACATTTCCCTCTGAGATTTTGTGAAGGAATAGGTATAAAGTAACAAAATATGAAATCACTCACACTACCTTAACACTTCATTTAAAATTATATTTTCTATTTGGCGCACACACATACACTACCACATCCTTAACTAAATTAACTTTACATGAAACGTAAACAAGCTGGAATCTGTAAATTTTTCTAGATTGCTTATTTAGATTACCAGCCAAACTAGAAGCTAAATTAAACATTAGAATATTGAGTGTGATAACATAATTCAGATTATCTAATCTTTATCAGATTATCTAATCTTTATATACATACATTTGCAGTGCAAGATAGTGTAAAGTGTCAGACACCTACGCTCACCGGCAACTTTGTTAGGTACACCTGTTCAAATGCTTGTTAACACAAATATTTAATCATCCTATCCCATGACAGTAACTCAGTACATTTACAAATTTAGACATGGCCAAGATCACACTGGGTACCACTCCTGTCAGAATTGGACAATAGAAGATTGGAAAAATGTTGCCCGGTCTGATGAGTCTCAATTTCTGCTGCAACATTCAGATGGGAGGGTCAGAATTTGGTGTAAGCAACATGAAAGCATGGATCCATCCTGCCTTGAATCAACGGTTCAGGCTGCTGGTGGTGGTGTAATGGTGTGGGGGATATTTTCTTGGCACACTTTGGGCCCCTTAGTACCAACTGAGCATCATTTAGACACCACAGCCTACCTGAATATTGTTGCTGACCATGTTCATCTCTTTATGACCGCAGTGTACCCATCTTCTGATGGCTGCTTCCAGCAGGATAATGTGCTATGTCACAATACTCAGATCCTCTCAAACTGGTTTCTTGAACATGAAAATGAGTTCCCTGTACTCAAATGGCCTCCACAGTCACCAGATCTCAATCCAACAGAGCACCTTTGGGATGTGGTGGAACGGGAGATTCACATCATGGATGTGCATCTTAAAAATCTGCAGCAACTGTGTGATGCTGTCATGTCAATATGGACCAAAATCTCTGAGGAATGTTTCCAGCACCTTGTTGAATCTATGTCACAAAGAATTAAGGCAGTTCTGAAGGCAAAAGGGGGTCCAACCCAGTACTAGCAAGGTGTAACAAAGTAGCTGATGAGTGTATATCAAGGCAGAAAAAAATGAGACTGGACAGGAAATTACTTTACCAGCTAACACAAAAAATAACACAGTTGTTAACGAAGTAAAGGAAAATTAATAACCGCAGTTAATTAATATTTAGACATACTTTACTCTTACATTCCTGTTTTTCAAAATTTTCCAGTGTGAAACTGGCAGAAGGTACAACTGCGTATTCACAAATCAAGCTTCTGTTAAATTCTTCAGGTATTTTGAATGTTCTATTAACCAGATGTCTTGTAACACACATTTGAGCAGGAGATAGCAGCACTTGGCTGATTTGATGGTATAAAGAGTGAACGCCTACAACACAGGAAAAAAAGAGCTCAGTCATCCTTTGTGAGTTATGTGCGGTATTTTTAATTAAAGATTTTTGTTAATATAATCACATTCTTTGAGTGGAAATTTCCTTCCGCTCTTATTCATATATTTTCAGCCACAACTGAAACAAAATGACTAAATGACAAATTATAGTATAATTTGAAAATACATTTGCTGCTGAGTGATTAATCACCACTTGTAAAATATAGTCTTTTAGTCCCTGCTGGTTAACATATTAAAGAACGTATTAAAGTTTAATGTTTAATTATAAAAAAGATCTCAAATGAAATATTTATGACTTTTAATGATTTAAGTGCTGATTTTGAGTCTTATTTGTACTATAGTGCTGCTGCTTTCACAGCTACCACTGAAAAACAAAGAGTATACTTCTTCCCTGGTAGTTTAAAGGTTCTCAAACACTGAAAAATAATTCAACTCTATCAAACAAATATATCCCCTGCTACATGGACAGGTAAGAGAGATTACCCCCCTCAAAAAAAAAAAAAAAAAAGAAAAAAAGATACCTGTACAAGCTCTGCAAACTGAATATTGTTTACTCCTCTTACTACCTCATGCATCCAAATTAAGTCATACAAAAGTAAACTTTACCTACCAAAAAAGTAATGGCTGATAATGGATATGCATCATTGTACTTAGCTGATGTTTGGGAATAAGGAGAAATGAAGGCTGAAATCGATGCGAACTGCACATTCTTCCCCTCCATGGCAGAAAGGAGACCTATTATGGAAAAATCATGATTTATGTCAACGGCAGGAGGGATGTCAGGTTGAGCAAGGGATGGAGGTGTGAGCCAATAATGATAAATGCCCCCAAGCACACCCAACCCCCATACATTCTTCTGTGACCAGAGGTGACGATCTTCTGCACCTCTCTGTTTTCCTCTTCTCTCTGTTCCATTACTGCTTTGGTGCTTCTCAGCATTTGTAGCACAAGACCCTCATCCAGTCTTCCACAGTTCCCTTTTATCTCCTTTATTTTTCTTCGTCAAATCATAGTATCCTCTTCTTTTTTGTTGTTGTCTCTTTCATGTGATCTGTCTATATGGAGACCGGTGCTACTGCCCATGATGGATTCAAATGATCCATCGCTTTAGGGAATACAGAGCAAGGCAGTCACCTTTAAGCTGTGACTGAGCAATCTGTCTCTGTCAGACATCTCCTGTACATGCAACATGGGCCAGACAGTGAACAAGTAGAAGACAGGCAATGAATAAGAGGGATGTCCATGATGGTGTATGGTACAAGATCAAATATACTGGAAGAAAGCAAGGAAGTAAGAAAGAAAGAAAGAAAGAAAGAAAGAATATTGTGTAACTCAGTGGACTTGACATTTTTAAAGTTGATTTTAATATTAGCTTAATTAATATTGAGTTCTGCATCAATAAAACCAGCTACAATAGACAGCCTTGTTCATTACAGAAATAGAGCAAATTGGTTATCAGCGAGAATTAGCATCAAACTAAAGATTTTTTAACATACACCATCCATTGTAATATTACATAGGATTGTCTTTCTTTTACAAGAGCTTTTTAATAAGTATTAAAAATAATGGTCAGTTTTTACCCAGCTCAGCTGACCTGTGTTTGCATATTCTTTCAATTTGTGTTGCCTCCAACTGTCCAAAGCTGATCGGTAAAGCTGATAATTGTAGGACTGTCTGACTAAAGTGTGAGTGAGTGATTGCCAATCTATGTTTGCATTATGAGCAGCCCACACACACACACACACACACACACACACACACACACACAAACTACCACCACCAGAGGCATCAATATCTAAGGCAGACCTACCTCTACACCCCTCCACTCCTAGTCTCTCCTTACCAATGCACTCTATAGGAATCAGCAGGTAAAGTCAAATCAGCAAATGTCTTTTGTGAGTGCGTTGTAGGATCTTTTTCACTGTATGGTAGCAGGAGGGCTTGAGGCACCTAGTGTGTAATTGATGGAGACAGATAGCAGTCAGATGTGATTAGTTCAGGGTTGGTCAGCAGTGCAAGAAGTGGAAGGAAACTGAGAAGTGCAAAGGCAGCAGTGAAAAGAATCTAACACTTTGGACATGAGACAAACAGTCTAGATATTACATACAGCATAGTCTACCTACCAATTCAACTTAACTACACACTGCACCTGACATTTATGCGATTCAGTAATTCAGACATAATGGAATATTGCTTCCAAACAGCTGTGACATTTGCTGTGCTTTACTTTACATTAGTCAGCAACTGCAATGTATTCTGAAAAAATATCATCTCTATGCTTTATATTTACTTTGGTAATATGACCTTTTGTACACCCTACTAGATATGCAAAAAGCCAAATTACTATATGCATGTTCTTTCCTTTTCACATTGATGTATTTATGTATAAAAATGCCCCAGTTGATTGTCAGATAGATCATATAAAATCTATTTCACATGCTGAATTGCATGAATAAATAAGACACGCTGTAGGTTGGAAAAGCTATGACATCGCAATGCACTGGTACACTCATTCAAAGAGGTCCATATGTGAGTTAGCACTTATATTTCTAATAGGAAAATAACAAAGTTAAAGAATGGAAAAAATGGAATTAAGTCTTCCTGATTCATTTTTCAGCCACATGTTTAATGTCATTTAACCTACTTAGTAAACTCTAATGAATTTATCGAAATCAAAATCTCACTTTAAAAGCAAAACATGCATGACAGTGTTTAAGACTTTTCTACAGTTTTTTTTTTTTTTTAATGCATATAAATCAGTATATAAGTGTTCAAGTTGTGATAGTTAATCAATGAATCTATAGGGATTATTTTTGGTAACGACTTAATATTGTGGATAGATTGCAGTTGGAAGAATTTATTTATATTAATGAAGACTGGGCAAAATTTGTAGGTACTTGTGCACAAACAGCTGACAAAATGTTTCTGCTAAGCAGAACATGATCTAAATACTAATCAAATATCATTTACAGCTGGCTTTATTTGAGGCTCCTGAGAGACTGTCCCATTGTGATTTTTTTGCCATGGTAACCAGGGATTCATTTCAGAGGTGTCATGCTGCATTATCATCTCACCAGCTCATCCACTCCCCTCCGCCCTCTGACTCTCTCGCTTTTGTCCCTTCTCTCTTCAGACCCCTCAATCTCAAACCTGCCCAGCATCCTGGAAGACATGTCCTATCTTGCTCTAGCTCAGATAATACATTGACGTGATTTCTCTGCCTTACACACATACACTTACACATTAACAATATAATGCTATCTGCTCGCACAAAAATAACACACTTGCTTGGGAAGCTACACATACCCGCCTATTTAAAGTGACCAGCATGTACCATTGCCTGAAAATATTGAGAAGGTGCTCATGCATGTTGTCCTCACCCTGTCAACAGCTTAGTAGTCCTCATGAGATCAAATGTCATACTTACACCTCTGCATCATTAAAAACTTGAATTATAAATTATTTTTCTGAGCTAGTTTAAGATAATTTTATGAAGCATTTGTACCTCTGAAGGTTGATGAGCTACTAAGTTCACGTTACCTAAATTAGCCACTCTGTGCTGTCTCAACTTCTCAGCCTATCTCCACCATCATTGTCATCATCTGTTCTTTTTACACAGTCTTCTAAACATTCATTCAACCATGCATGCATCCTCTTATTACTTTCGACATTAATTTTTGTGCATAACTCTGCCTTGTCACCTTCATGCTTCTGGTGCACCATCTGGATCTGCAAGAAGACGTCCAAGGAGGTCCCCAGCACTGTTTCTCTTTTCTCTTTAGTTTTGTCTTATCCTAGTCTCTCTTTCACATCCTTTATCACCCCTTTACAACCCTTTTCCCAAAAAAGTCAGGACACTGAATAAAGTGTAAATAGAACCAGAATGCAATGATTTGCAAAGGCAACATATCAAATGTTAAAACTGAGAAAACTGAGAAACTGCATTGTTGCATCAGGCCTGCACATCTGCCACCATTAATGCTGCACCGTATAAACAGGTTTTGGAACAAACATATACTGCCATCCCCACATTGCATTTTCCAAGCAACGCCTTGACTAATTCAGCAAGACAATAACAATGGATCTGTAGCAAAAAAAGTCAGGGTGCTTAACTACCTGCCTACCTGCAGTCCACACCTGTCACCAACTGAAAACCTTTGATGCAGGAGGCCCTGTGCAGCTGAATGGGAAAGCATTTCTCTTTCTAAAGACAAAACAAAATGTTTATGTTAATACTTTCTTTCATCACTACACATCTGCAGTTTCTGGCAGGCTGATAGCATTTGATGATTTGGTGATGCAACACCAATGTGATAAACATGCCCCTGTCTGTTTTTGTGTTGCTGACATCAAATTCAAAATGAGTGCACATTTTTCAAAACTAATAAAAAATACAATAAAACAAAAAAAGTTACAGTTTCAAAATGTGATATATTAAATTATTTGCATCAAATTAACAGCATGCATTTTACACAGTATCCCAACTTTGATGACAGGTTTCCATTTATTGTCAGGAATTTTACTGCTAGCTTAAAATAATGAAAAGCCTTTATATTATTAAACTTTTTTTAATCAATTTGCATGCAAAACATGCTACATGGTTGTAATCTTCTTGCTCTATGGTAAGAAGTGTAAAAATACAACATGCAATTTAGTTATCCATTTTAACAAATCAAGCAAATCAATCAGTAATCTCTGTTTTTCCTGCACATTTTCACTTTTGGCTTTACATCAATTTACAATTTCTGTGAGAAAAAAATCTTTGCCATTTGTGGCTCTAGAGTTTTTTCTAGAGTCTTTGTTTACATGACTCTCAGTGATCTGAGTGCAGTGGGGAAGCCCAGACCCCCTGCATATGCTAGAGAGTGTGAGATTTGGCATCTTGCCACATCATGCAATACCAGAGGCTTGCAGGGGTTCACCCTTTGTTTTGCGTGAAATGGCTTCCTGAGGCTGCAGTTTGTAATAACAACAGTGAGCCCTGTCTGTGCGATATGACATGGCTGCCTGCCTCATCAGCTATTGGTCCCCAGGGACCGTAACAAATGCAGTACTGTAGCAGATTAAAGAGTTTTTATAAGATAGTGCTAGTGAAAACTAGCACTGAGGGGATAAAGTGAAGAAGGAAACCTCGTTAAGTCTTCACTTTCATCCTTTTACACTTACCGTTATTGCAGTAAAATTGTATTTATTGTACTAATATCTGGTGGTTGCATTTGTTTCAAATCAGATGCATTCATTGATTGACAGAAAAAAAAAGATTTCAGTATAGACTCTCACAAAGGCAAGGACTTTCTGTTAGTGGTCATGGTGCACATACAGTAATCCTATATTGGACAAGTAGTGGCTCATACACAGTATGTTTATCTAAACATCTAAAAAAAAGTTCAGGTAAAGTCTGGAGCAACCGACCCTGAAGGAAAAGATGGAGATTAAATGTGAGACAGTTTGTAGTAGTTTCATTGCTTATTTGCTATTTCTCCTCCACTGCTGTCATATTCATCAGATTAACAGAATCATGCTTTAGGGAGGGGGAGCTGCCTGTCCATCTCAGCTAGAAGACGGGAGGAACGAAGCCTCGGGGAAAACCATCAAAGCTGTAATAAATCTGATTAAACTTTAAATATAAAGCTTCAAATATATCACAATAGCCAACAGAAATACTTTTTTCCTGAACTAAAAGTAATGAAATACTAATCCGTTATAGTGCACACCTCCATCTGATAGTCCTTGTATTAGTGCATCTGGATCCTTACAGCTATTCTAATTTTAATACATAAAATTTAGTTAAAATTGGAATTGTGTCAAAATGCATTTCTACTTTGTAAATAAACAAACAATTGGATCATTTTTGTAAATAAATATGTGTTTTATTGGGCTGCTGCTGCATTTAGCTCAGTGCACACTGTACACTAGACTCCTAAACGGGTCATTACATTAAACTATCTATGTAATTTGTACCCCACAGCCCTGTAGTAAGTGTACTGTATGCTCTGGGACTGCTGACACAGAGAGGGAGGTCTAATGGTCTGCAGTATTAGTGGGTTAATTGCCACGTCCAGGTCTCCATTGGATTGTAGGCAGGGCATTTTAGTTTAATTGTGAACCATCCACAGCCCACCACGAGTGTATTGTAGGAGTAGTGAGTGCTGGAGATGGTCTTAGTGATGCACTTTATACATAGCTGACTCCCTTGTCACAGCAGACTCAGTAGTAGATTGCCACCTGCTGGAATCATAGAAAAACAACCCCTATTTAATGATAACGGAGTCCAGACAAAGGACAGTCATTCTGCTGACTGCGACAGAAATGTTAAATAAATGTATAGAAAAGTACTAACACATTTTACCACCACATTTGTCACCGGGTCATCATGTGCTACAATATTCAGTATCTTTGATCTGCAGTCCTCTGTACAGTGGATGTATTCTGTACTCAGGTCAGTGAGACTGACAACTGTATACACTCAACGTGGCTGCACTGGTGATAACACAAGATAAATGTAATATTCAACTTTAAGAATTTTGAACATAACCCAAAGCTACATAGCAACACAATTTTTTATTTTTGTGTGTGTGTGTGTGTGTGTGTGTGTGTGTGTGTGTGTGTGTGTGTGTGTGTGTGTGTGTGTAAATTTGTCAGTTGTTTATTTGGTCAGTTCCAGTCAGGAGCTTAAATTTGTACTTCCTCTAATGGCCTCTTGAGGTTGGCTCCAAAAGTGAGTCACTCCTCATAGACTTCCATGTTAAAATGCTGAGTTGAGTTCCCCTGTTCCCCACTTCCTTTTTGGACTCCTCCATTTGGATACTAACAAGGCTAGTAAGGGGCTGCTTTGATGGACAGGTGTGCTGACAAAAGCAGCTGTCTTCTAGGCCTCCCATCCTCTAATGCAAGTTACTCAGCTTTACCTTTCCACTGTGTGGGTGGTGTTGGCATCTTTTCGGCCATTTTTAATGGAAATATCTGTCAAATAATATGACCTGGTGTGCAGTACAGACAGTAGTTTATGTCTCTGTTTTGTATGGGGGTTGCATCTGTAAAGTTTATGAATGCAGCTTGCTAAAAGAGCATTAGCTAATAACTTAGCACTCCACCTTCATGACCGAATATGGCAGCTTGTGGCTACAAAAAAAAACCAAAAAAAAAAGACAACAACAACATGATGACAGTTAAAATGCTAACATTGAGGCTTCAAAATGCAAAGTCCAAAACCATGTCAACCAAAGACTGATATATGACATCCATGTTATATATCGGTCTTTGGTTTTGACTTGATGAGTTGCAAGTAACTTTTCACTTCATTCAGAGAAGTTTACTGTTTTATCACTCCTTATATAAAAGAAACCACAACAATACAACAATGTCCTATTTTCTTTTTGTGCTTTATTATACTGTATATTCAAATTTTCTTCAGTGGCTTTCTTTTTCTTCATCTTCTTCTTCTTCTTGTCTCTGACAGCAGACGCTGGGTTGTTCTGTCAGTGATTAACGTGTAAAGTAAAGACAACAACATAATGCATGAGTAGATCCCTTTTCTGGCCCTCTTCCTCAGACTGCACAGGCAATTTACATTTTAATGGCTCAAGCTGCTCCATGTCCCCAGCATCAGAGTGAAAGCTCAGCTGAAATCATGGGTGACTGCTTCCAAATGATTTACTGAGAAAAAAAAGAAAGAAGAAAAAAAGGGGGGAGGGGTCCTTATAAACACAAGCACAAAAAAAAAAAATCATGACGTGGCTATAAAATCTTCTGGCTGGATGTACTTATACATACTGAATTGTTTTATTTGATAAATGTAACCATCATGCAATCAAACCAGAGGATCACAGTCTAAGAATAATCTGACAAGACAGAACAACCATCAGGACTTGCACAGATTACCACTGCACAGAAATGAGGTAAAATGTGGATTATAACTAGTAGATATACTTTATATGACATCTTGACTGTGTCAAGTGGTCAGATATACACAGTGAATCCAATAATTAATTCCCTTTTTATTTCCCAGACATTTCATTTAATTAGTGCATCAAAAAGCCCCAACTATCAGGCAACCCTCATGTACATATGGAAAAGAAATACTGTCTCATTCCCTCCAATAGTTGAGAATAGATGAGATGTTTATAAATTATATCCAACTGTCTTATACTATTGTTTATTCATAAAAGTGGGCCCTACCTAATTTTTGTCAAACAACATACCTAATGTATACTTATTCTTACAATTCTTATAAATGTGTTGCATGACAAAACTGAAAAAGGGACCATTTTAATTAGTAAATTGCAGTCTTATGAGACACAAAATACATCCATCTATCCATTTTCTTCCATTCAGGGTTGCAGGGTTGCTAGAGCTTATCCTGACACAAAATACATATAAAGTATGAATATTTGCTTAGGTTTTCCTGATTCTCTATAGAGTAAATATGGAGTAAATGGATACAATGTGTGTTATAATTCACTAATATAAGTTGGATGAGAACTACAGTATGATCATAACAAAGACTTGTTATGATCATATACACTCCTGTATTTCCTACTTGTTGTCATGCTGCCATCTAGAGGTGCACAAATGTATGAAAAAAAATATGTGGTGTTGCCTGCAATACTTCACACACTACTTTGCATTGATTTCACTTGAACATGCATGCTGCAGTTGCATAGATAATTGATGAACTGAGGTAACTGACAATGTACAGTGGCATAAATGTTTATGCTGCAGCTTCTGGTATATGGCCATATCACCCTGCTGTACCTGGGGAACAAATCAATGGTGCTGTAAAACATACACTTTCCATTTGGCCCTTTTCAGAACAAACATTTTTGACTTGTGACTTATGATGTTAACAAATGTCTGTGTTCTTACATTCTCAGGTAAGGATTGTTTTCTGTGTTGCTGTTATTACCAAAACCTATTTAAAAGATGAGTTTAGTCATTAACGAGTCAATGACAATTCTTTAGCAACAGTTAATTTTATTATTATCAGAGGATTATAGATAGTTAAAGACGAAGCAGTTTCAAGCATGTGGTCACACCAGCTGTGATACTGAAAGAAAGATATTTTAGAGCAGAAAGGATTTGCACAAAGGAGATGAGATCTATCTACAAAATTGAACACAGGCAGATGCACCACAACATGACCCCAAGTAAACAACCATCTGTTACACAGGGATTTATTTTGCACACTGCAGGATTTCAATTGTTTTGTAACACAAGGACCAATCTGATGTTTGACTCAATGACATGGATACTGTATACTGTCACTAGATTTGGATGATTGTTGCCCTAGGATGCTAATGATGTGGCACAACCACATTTTTGAACATACACAAATTAACTAGTTAGTATTTATCCTTTAAGGCAGACTTTACAGTGTGATATAAGAACAGTGGTATGCATAGCTAATGGTTCCCATACGAAACATGTATTTGAGAAATCCTCTGAGGCTGTATACAGTCAGAACCACACATATGCTTGTAGGAAAATATCCAGTATCATTTGTTAAATCTCTGAAACATTATGATGGAAGTAGATGAACACAGTGTGGAGTGCTACTAATGTCAGGCCTACAAATACAAAATGAAAGCAAAACTCAACCTTTCATGTATCTGTTATTTTCACATATGATTTCTCTGGTTATAGTCAGTCATGAGGCACTCATATTGGACAGGCAGTTTATTTACAAATAGTAGACCATACAAAGAAAATAAAATAATAATGGCAAATTTTTTCAAAGACTGCTATCTGGATGGGACCTTTGTGTCCAACAGATATGAACAATCAAAGCCAAATTACGTTCAATCTCTAATTGCCACTGACTTGAGGCAATAAAAAGTACTCAAACACATTCAATCACCAACAGTCATCAGCAATGTACTTTAGAAAAATATCACCATGTTGTTCCACAGATTAACTGATTTGACCATGGAGAGAAAGACATATTTACAGTAATACACAAAATAGGTAAAGTGGAAAAACAGAGAAAAGAAAAAAATTGGAGGAAAAGATGAGCAGTGAAGAGATGGTCCAAAAACTTGAGCAGTTCTTGCTTTAAGTGCTCTGAATGGACACCTCTTAATCGTTTTCATTTGTTCTATAAAGACGAGACAAGCAATCAGTTTTTAAAAAAGAATGCAAGTGATTGAGGATGGTACAATTGTGAAGTGGAAATAAGCTTTTTCAATACAAAACATATATGCTCCTCCTTACAATACAGCTGTTGAATATCACAACAAACATCTTTTCTAATAGATGTATTTCTGATTCAACATATTCAAAATAAGCAGTGCGAGCTTAGACGGAAAATAAGTTGCAGGTGATTTATTATAAAGTGTTGGTGATGTTTTATTAAACCCAACATAAGAAAATACAGGGTGCAATGGTAACAATCCAGTATCAATATGAAAAGATAGCCTATGTAGTGTTGTGGATGGCTATGCATTTCCATTAGAATTTACTTACATATACCATTGCTAAAGCTTTTACAAAAAAAAGTCTAGTCTGAACTGCAGTCATTTTATCTTTCTTCTGATGAGAGGAGTAAGTGAACAATTGTCAATTATAAACACTAAAGTAGGGTGCTGGAAAAGGCAATACTAAAAAAGTTTGACCATTCTGCATATGGCATACATAGATGTTATAGCCACATTATTGTTCAATAACAGCACAACATTGTGAACTTTATTGAAATGTTAGGATGGCAGAGATGTAGTGATAGACAAAATTTCTTCAAGGGATTTTTTTTAAGTAGCCTATCTGTTATTCATTATTTAGGTACAGACAAACATGATTTAGCATTTCATTCTCAATATGTCACATTTCAGGACTGTCCCCACAATATGTTTCAAAATTCTCACCAACCAGTGGTTCTTTATACTTAGTCTGTAAATACAAAAATGTGGTTTCAGACAAAAAGTGAATAAGTGGCAGGTTCGAGATAAAGTCAAATATAGATGGTTCAAGGGTCAGGGTACTGGAGTTAGATGTGATCTCAGAATCAGAAGGAGACCTCACCTCATAGCTGTTCTGCAGTATAGCCAAAGTGGACATACTGACAGGGTTTAGTATCTAGAATGGGTCTGCCAGTGCTGAAGGAGTAAAGAAAAGAGAATAGAGTCATAGAGTTACTATTGTCACAACAGCCTATAGATACAGTGCCGCGAGAAAGTAGTGCTTATTTGTCACACTTAAATGTTTCAGATCATCAAACAAATTTAAATATTAGACAAAGATAACCGGAGTAAATACAAAATGCAGTTTTTAAATGATGATTTCATTTATTAAGGGAAAAAAGATATCCAAACCTACCTGGTAGTAAAAAGTAATTGCCTCCCATGTAATTGTTAAATCATGAATTAACTGGGATTAACCACATTTTTTGGAAAGCTGAGTTCAATTTTACCAGCCACACCCAGGCCTGATTTCTGCCAGACCTGTTGAATCAAGAAATCACTTAAACAGAACCTGTCTGACAAAGTGAAGTAGGCTAAAAGATCTCAAAAAGCAACACATCGTGCCACGATCTAAACAAACAGCTGAGAAACAAAGTCATTGACATCTATCAGTCTGGAAAGGGTTACAAAGCCATTTCTAAGGCTTTGGGACTCCAGTGAACCACAGTGAGAGCCATTATCCACAAATGGAGAAAACTTGGAACAGTGGTGAACCTTCCCAGGAGTGGCCGGCCTACCAAAATTATTCCAAGAGCACATTGACAACTCATCCAGGAGGTCACAAAAGAACCCAGAACAACATCTAAAGAACTGCAGGCCTCACTTGGCTCAGTTAAGGTCAGTGTTCATGATTCAACAATAAAAAAGAGACTGGGCAAAAATGGCATCCATGGGAGAGTTCCAAGGAGAAAACCACTTGATGATCTTGATGATCCCCAAGAC
>VUQI01060996.1:0-12465 GCA_015106735.1 Paratilapia polleni
CTGATTCCCCGGCTTCACGGGGCCTGCTGGGATAGAGCTAGTTGGAGCTAAGCTACCTTCGCCCGCACCGGCTACAGGGGCCTGGCTAGCTACAGGATTTTCAATGGTGCGGAGTCGAGTCTCCAATTCATTGAGCCTGGCCTCCAAAGCTACAAACTGGCTACATTTATTACAAGTATCATTATTAATAAAGGAGGCAGAGGAATAGCTAAACATTTGATACACAGAGCAGGAAAGAGGTGAGACAGGAGAAGCCATGCTGACAGTGATTCAGCTACGAGCTAAGCTAAAAGCTACGCTAAGCTAGAGAATCCCTAAAGACACAATGAGTGAATGATATGAATATAAATTTGCAGGTGATTCACCAGAAGTGTGCTGTTAATAAAGCACGTGTAGGTTACACCATGAAAATAAGTCACTATGTGAAAGTTAGTAGTTAGTTAATTAAGCAACACAAGTTAAGCTACACAGCAAACACCACTGTGCAATGCAACAGGAACAGGAAGTGATACGATACCACAGTCCACACCAAGTGAGAGCGCCACCACATCAACATCTCATCATCATCAATCTCAACATCTTTATCAGATTTTTAAGTGTAAATAAAAATATCTGTTCAATTTCCTTTATCAAAAAATGCAGTAGGTTTTCAGTTTCCTGCCTTGACATTCCTTGCTGCATACAGATGTACCCACATCCTCCATTAACACATTCTGAAAGCCTGTGAGTAGCTTTAGAGGCAAACATTGCAAAAGGCTGACTGGACTTGTGTGATCACAAGGTGAGACATGTGAGTGCATAAACATTTTTACCAACTCAGAAAACATTGTTTTAAAAAGTGAAGCCCACTCATTCTCACAGTGAATTAGACCCTTGACGTTTAATCCTGATAACCAAAATAAATAAATAAAACTTTAATTTTCTGTTCTATCGAACAAACCTGATATTTTATGCTTGCCTACTTCATTTGATGTGATGCTCGTGTTTGAGTGGATTCATATGTTGAGAGCAGCAGCTCAGAGCGCACAATAAACACACCAGGTGTTTAATGGCCAAGGCAGCTCACTCTCCAACACGTCCAGGTTTCACTTAAAATTCAGCTAGTGGTTGTTTTGCCCATTAATTTGCTGGCGTGATAATGGGGAAGGTGTGTGTGTGTGTGTCTGTGTGCATTGTGGTTGAATGGCTGTGCTCAGTATTCACACTTTGTTATGGGATGCAAAGTGTTGCCATAGAAGAGAGCAGAAAATCATTGGAGCTCATTATGCGGCTGAGGTGGGCTGGTTTTGGAGTTGTCATTAGCAAAGACTCAGAGGAGGTAATGAGAGAAGTGTTTCTCCTTCTACAAAGCTCTTTAAAACCTGAAGTTGTTGGGGGCTGAAGGCTTACCTTCCATTATTCTGGCCTGTGATTGGCCAAAGGCTCCCATCATGGTGTAGATTGTCTAAAACCTGCAAACAGAGCCCAGAGGAGGTACAGGAGTATAGTTCTTTCAGATCACATAAATTAAGATGTACTAAAAGGATATTATGGAATTATTATAGAAAAGAAAATACTCCCTGCCCTGTAGTCTAAATAAAGCAGTAAAAAATGCCTGATCTAAAGTACCAACTTTCTTCTGGGGTTCTTCATCAGTCAGTAATTAAAGTCCAACACACATGTACTTCTAATCCAATTGCTGATCTGAGTATTTCACAAACTGCTGACCTACTGGGGTTTTCCCATACAACTATCTCTAGGGTTTACAGAGAATGGTCCAAAAAAGAGAAAATACCCAGTGAGCAGCAGTTCTCTGAGTGAAAATGCCTTGTTGATGCCAGAGGTCAGAGGAGAATGGGCAGACTGCTTCGAGCTGACTCGTTACAACCAGGGTATGCAGAAGTTCTCTGAACTCACAACACACTGAACCTTGAAGCAGATGGGCTACTGCAGCAGAAGACCACACTGGGTGCCACTCAGCTAAGAACAGGAAGCTGAGGCTACAGTTCATGCAGGCTCACTAAAATTGGACAATAGAAGTTTAGAAAAAAGTTACTTGGTCTGAGTCTCGTGTTCTGCTGCCACATTCAGATGGTAGGGTCAGAATTTACCATAAATAGCACGAAAGCATGGAGCCATCCTATCTTGTATCAGCAGCTCAGTCTGGTGGTGGTGTAATGGTGTGGGGGATATTTTCTTGGCACACTTTGGGCCACTGAGTACCAACTGAGTTGCTGTCGCTTAAACACCACAGCCTACATGAGTATTGTTGTTGACCATGTCCATCCCTTTATGACCACATTGTACCCATCTTCTGATGGCTGCTTCCAGCAGGATAACACACCATGTCACAAAGCTCAAATAATCTCAAACTGGTTTCTTGAACATGACAATTAGTTCACTGTACTCCAAGGTCACCTGATCTCAATCCAATACAGCACCTTTGGGATGTGGTGGACACATTACATTGCATCATGAATGTGCAGCCGACAAACCTGCAGCATTTTGAATAAAATAAAACTAATTACACTTGGTGGTGATAGACTGGTTGTAACTGTCATTAAGTTTCCTAGGAAGAACATTTCACTACTTTCATTAATGCTATTTGGAAGGCGCCTCTGACATTCCTGACTGTGTCCAAACAATGTTTCTTCTCCTGTGTCTGATTTAGAGCTGATTTACTTTTTAATGGGAATTCAACTGCAACTATTATGGGTTTTGTGTTTGTGCATTTATGCCTGGAGATCAGTTTTGGTGCCTGAGTGTCCTGATGACCAGCCAGTCGATAGTTGCTGGTCCAGAAGCCAAGGCTCGGCAGCTTTAGATGCTTCTGTCAGCTCTAATCAGTGTAATGGAGCAGAACGCAGGCGAACAGGGCAGTAATGTGCCACAAAGGGGTTGCTGCAGCACCAGGAAAACCAATATCTCTCTTTGCAGAGTCTCAACTTGAAAATATATTTCACATCTGCTGGGAAACTATTTTATTCCGGGTTATTATTGTAATTCTGTGCTAAAATAGTTTTTTTAACACAGTAGTTAAGACTGACACACCATCATAACCATGACATGTCTTTATAAATGTCCATAGCTGATGTCATTAAGTTTCAATTCGTGTGATCATGCTTAGCTATTAACCATGAGAAGATAACCTTTCATAAACTTCTGCTGTAGGCTCAGGCTGCTTGGGGACTTCCCATGATGCACTGAGCATTTCTCCTCCACTCTCTTCTTTTCACTCCCTGTGCCGCTATTGCCTGTCATTATCTTTTTTTGTCTGCTCTCTCCTGTAGTTTGTGTTTAGTCCTTTGTTGTTCGTTTTCTCTCTCTCTTCCTCTCTTCCTCTTTTCTCTCTTTTCCCTCACCTCCCCCAACATGTTGTGTCAGATGCCTGCCCCTATCTGAGTCTGGTTCTGTTGGAGATTGTCTGATCATTAGGGTTATCATTAGTTTTTTTCCTTACAACATGTAGTGCCTTTAGATGGCTGTTATTGTAAAATGGTGCTATATGAATGGGATTGAACATAACAAGCCTAATTATCATACCCAATTATTCTATATCAACAGCAGTATGTGTCTAATCTGCATAGTGCCATTCTGTCAAGGTAAAGCAGCACTGTCTTGCACCGCGTTTTGTGCAGTCTGTCTTTGTTGTTATTAATTTACATGGTAACATGTTGGGATTGAGGGAGCCTATCAGAGAACCCCTGCAGAGCAGTGTGGGAGCTCTGTCTTTGCTCAGTAACAGCAGAGATGTGCACACTCTGACCTTCAGAAAACGTGTGAAATTCTCTCCTCTTCATTCCTTTTCTGCCTGTATACATCAGTTTCTCTCCAGAGTAAAAGCCATCTTCATACACTGATTTGCTTTCTTTTGAAACAGTCTGAGGGTTCTGACATTACTCCATGGGAGTCTGTTTTGGATGTGAGTAAAAATTACAGGAAATGTAAAAAGTGAAATTAAGAATGTGATACATTTGACACACTGGTAATAACTTTCATAAATGAAGAACAAAGACCACGACGGACTGGCAGGTAGTAAAATGAAAATGTATTTCAGCACTGCACAGCGATGGCACACTGCACAGGAACAAACTTGAAACACAAAAGATGACATGGAAACAAGATGGGGTGGGCCACGAAGTGAGATTAATGGGTTAACGAGATGCCGAACCTAAAGCCAGAGTTTTCAGTGTCCCAGAGGTGATTCTTTTTACCTGCCTAAATCACTGTGAGAACTTATGCCTAACACATAACCTGGTCCAGGGTTTCGGTTTAAAATTGGCCGTATGGCACAAGTAACATCTTTTGAGTCGTACCTTAATTCCATTGCAAGAGGCTGTGCAGTAAAGTTACAGCAGCACAATCTGTATGCGCTGTGTTGTCATGGGAATTTCTACGTGTTCCGTCGGTGATGTAGAAAATGCAGAAACGTCTTTTTGTGCTTGGTCCTCATTGGCTGCCAAGTCTGTTTTAAACAGTTGAAATTGCAGCGAATAGAGTACCAATTAGAAAATTGATCAGTCTAGGCAATTTATCACAGAGAATTCTAAATCAGTCAAATTAGTTCTACTTTGATCTGGCCAAAAACTAAAGTCATTTCCACATCTCCTTCATCAAGCTAGAGGACTGTGTCTAGCCTGAATGCACTGAGTAGCCCACAATGTTTTGATGCATCACATTTAAAGTTTGACAGCTCTAATCTGCAGATGTCACGCAGCTGTCACCCTTCTGTCAGGTAAAGCAGTATTGAGAGTGCACTGACTGGTAGAAAAATATATTATTCTGCCAGCACTCAGGCTCATGCAGTGTACTATTGGCATGAGTCCGTAGGTGAGCCTGTACCATGTTCATGATAACTAGACCATGACTTCACTATTTTAAAGGTAGCATCGACTTTGATAGATTTGCTGAACTATACCTGCAGCCACATTGGAAAGCCTAACAGGCATAGAAATGTGCAACTAAATGGGTGTGGGGCTTAATGACTGGCCAGCTGATGCACAAGAAATCCATCTCATTAGCCTGGAATGCTTAATAATACATTTAGTGATTATACAAGTATGCTTACTGTCAGCAAATTAAAATCAAAGTGTATGCGATGAGGTGTGTTCTGCTCGAATCAGTGGCTTCATTTATGCTCTTTGGTATTTACTTTTTAACAGAGAGAGATGAGAGGTGGTTGTGTGTCCCATTTGTGGATGTTCATTATCACTCACAGCTAGTGGTAATTATTCAGACTGTCATTCACACAGTATTTGGGGGCGTCTAATTGTTAAACGGGCTCACGAGGGGCAATGCAGCTTATTATGTTAACGTCTGTATGCATTAGCAGTAACTGTATACTCTTGTTTGTGGACGCACATCCTATTCTAAAATGTTTTGATTAACTGGTATTTGACAAATTGATGTTTTGACACTTCAGATATAAGCAGCAGTACTCTGTTCAGCTGCTAGTCCTTAATTAATTTTAATTTATTAAGTACTTACAGTTTAATTCAGCATAATGATGCTGCACTTAATATGTCATAGCAGGTGAATTTGAACATACGGTGCATTTCCATTTCAGCCAAGATTTCTTAAAATACACGTCCCCATGCAGTCGAGGTAAAGTGTTTTATCAAAACCCAGCAGTGTGGAAAATGTAGGTGGCTCGCTGCTAACAGCAGGTATTAATAGCTCATAATTCCCTTCTGTCTTGTCATACTGCAGCCCTTTTTTTGCTCTTTTGAGAGAGGGTTGGTGCACAGGGTGTCATAATAAAGCTATAAGCTATTAGCTTTCTTTTTGTCTGTTTACTCTTCAAGGAGAAATTTATCCAGATGTGAACTTAGTTTCCACCCGTGCTCAGTTCAAAATTAGTTGGCAAATTCACGGAAGAAGTTAAGAAGAGTTTCAAAAGGAAGCAGGGAATAATAACACAATGTGACTAATTCAGTTACCCATTTGTATCTATATCTAGAGGTAGTGTACGGTTCACTTCAATTTAGTTTTATTGATATGGCGTCAAATCACAACAACTGTCACCTCAAAGCACTTTATGTTGTGGGTTAAAGACCCTACAATATTAGACGAGAAAACCCCAACAATCAGACGACCCCCTATGAGCAAGCACTTGGTGACAGTGAAAGGAAAAACTCCCTTTTAACAGGAAGAAACCTCCAGCAAAACCAGGCTCAGGGAGGGGCAGCCATCTGCCGCGACTGGATGGGGGTGAGAAGAAACAGCAGAGAGCAGAGGGAGACAGGACAAAAGATACACTATAGGAGAGAGACAGAGTTTAATAAAAACTAATGATAAAATGCAAGTGGTGTATAAACACATGGAGAATGAAAAGAGGTGAGTGAAGAAGAAACGCTCAGTGCATCACGGGAAGCCCCCAGCAGGCTAGGCCTATTGCAGTATAACTAAGGGATGGTTCAGGGTCACCTGATCCAGCCCTAACTATAAACTCTACCAAAAAGGAAAATTTTAAGCTTAATTTTAAAAGTAGAGAGGATGTCTGTCTCCTGAATCCAAACTGGGAGCTGGTTCCACAGAAGAGGCACCTGAAAGCTGAAGGTTCTGCCTCCCATTCTACTTTTAAATACCCTAGGAACCACAAGTAAGCCTGCAGTAATGTAAGGTAATGACATCCAGAGTAAGCATCTGGTTAGACACCATGTTTCTAAGATTTCTAGGGCCAAATACAATAACCTCAGTTTTATCTGAATTTAGTAGTAGGAAATGCGAGTTCTTCCAGGCCTTTATATCTTTAAGACATGCCTGTAGTTTAACTAATTGGTGTGTGTCATCTGGCTTCATGGATAAATACAGCTGGGTATCATCTGCATAGCAATGAATTTTCATTGCTATGCTTGTATGCTATGGTTTCTAATAATACTGCCTAACATAAACATGAATAATGTAAATAGAATTGGTCCTAGCACAGAACCCTGTGGAACTCCATAATTAACTTTAGAGTGTGAAGAACACTCCCCATTTACATGAACAAATTGGAGTCTTTTAGATAAATATGATACAAACTACTGAAGTACAATTTCTTTGATCCCCAAGGTATGTTCTAATCTCTGCAGTAAAATATTGTGGTCAGCGGAATCAAATGCTGCACTGAGGTCTAACAGGACAAGCATAGAGATGAGTCCACTGCCAGAGGCCATAAGAAAATCATTCGTAACCTTCACTAGAGCTGTTTCTGTGCTGTGATGAATTCTAAAGCCTGTCTGAAACTCTTCAAATAAACCATTCCTCTGCAGATGATCAGTTAGATGTTTTACAACTACTCTTTCAAGAATTTTAGAAATAAAAGGAAGGTTGGAGATCAGCCTATAATTCAACCACGTGCAGACTAAACTGGTTAGTTTGCAGTATTGTAGTGCAGTTTGCAGTGATGACTATATTGGACTGGTGCAGAGCAGACTGTGGCATCCAAGGTCACTACTAACTCAGGATGCAGTCATCTGTTTGAATTTCAGAAAACTATGCTCTTTAGTAACACTTGCCAAATTCTACCTTTACACTAGCTTTATACTGGCTAGGGGGTGGGAAGCAGCTGTTATATCTCAGGTAACATCTGCTCACAGGATAAATTACATAAGGCTGCTGGCTAAATCAACAAAGAACAGTAAACCTCAGAGCAGCAGCAGCACAGGTCAGCTGACCACAGCCTCTCCATACAAATACAATACACATGATTTTGTGACTTATTTAAGTGAGTTATTTCCCCACTGTTATACTGGATCTGAGGTTTTCCCAAAGTCCCACTTTACCCTCTGGTGATTATCAGGCTGAATTGGAAACTTTATGTAAGGGCCAATGCAAGGCCTAGGTGTCCTGTTTTAGGATCATATCACTATATTAAGGTTTGTAGAACAACAAAATGGCTTTACAGTTTCCTGCAGCCAACTGAGGGAAAAAGTCAAGGAATAAAGTTGCTTCTAGGAATCTATATTACTGATTGATGCTCATCAGTCATGCTTTGAGGTATTTCTACATTCAGCTGCACTTCTCTTAGTAGTTAACATGTTTCTTTATTTACACTAATTCACACTACTACAAGTGCTACTTTAAATAAATTAGTTTTTAATCTGTTACAAAATGTTACTTTGTAAATGTGTAGATTTTATATTCAAAACATATAATTTTCGCCTCACTCAATCTTTACTAGTAAATCCAAAGTATTTCATTCACATAAGATTGTATGAAAAACTCATGTTGATTCAACATGACTTTTGTCATTTACTGTAAGACAAATCTATTGTAACACAAATGTTAAAGTGATTTCATCATGTTCACCATAACAGATTTTACCTGTAACTGCAACTTGATTTCTTAATGTGAAAATTATTCAAAGGTATTGTGTACATAAGTACTTTTAGTTAGGTACTTATGATATATTTTTCCTGCTAATTGTCAGGGACCAAGCAGTAAGGCACAAGAACAATTGTGTAGAATGTAGTTTTTAACTTTAATTGAATGAAAAAAAAATCATCAACAGTGTCTATAAAATCCAAATGTTACAAAGAAATCCAAAAAGTGGCTGCTTAAGAGGCCCCCACTCAAAATGAGGTCAACTAAAAAAAAAAACCCAACTAAGGTTAACTTAACATAACTGACATAACCTAACAAGTAACACGCAAGGGTATATATAGACATAGGCTAGCCTACGAGATACAAAAACGGGAGGGAACACTTACACAAACAATACATAAACCTAGAAAACCCTAATATAACATAAGTTAACAAATAAGTTTTACAAACCAAGATTAACTTATTATATAAATATACAAATCATATTTCCCAAAAAGAAAAAAAAATTTTTTACAAGTTTCCCAATGTCATGTCCCCTGCTTTCAGTCTGCTGTTGAATTCTTCCATTTCCTGCTTGTCTTGTATAAAAGGGCCTCTCACCCAGCTAATTGGTTCTTTGGAGCTCAGGGGAAAACACAACAGGTAAGTATTATTAGCAAAAGGGGAAAAACATAAGACAGAACTGTTTATTAAATGTGTGCACCCATATTAGAAAACACCTGCCTTAAATAAAGGTAATATCAAAGCAAGATTCTGTGCCATCTTGTTACTTAAATGTTTGTGTGAAAGATAACCAGACAAACTAACAAAACAAAATACTAAGACTGAAGGGTGGCTGGTGGAGCCGCCACACTAATACTGAATAATGAAATGATTGAAATGCTACTTCCATCTGTATTACACTTTTAAATACCTGTTGTACTATATGCTGACTTCAGTCAATGATAAATATAATTTGTACACTGCTCTACTTTCACTAATCTACAATGTTAATTCTAAACATTTTTAAAAGCAGAAAGGCAATAAACAAAACATACTTTGTTAACCAAGTGTCTGTATTTTCTCAATATTACACAGTGACAAAACTTCCAATCAACACAACAAGCATGTGACACACACAGAACTCACTTGTTTGAAATGTAATACAACAGCACTGAAAAACATACTGGTGGACCTCTAATACAACACCACAATCTTAAAGGTATCTTTAAAAAATATAAAATAAAATAACTCATGAGGGCAGCACGGTGGTGTGGTGGTTAGCACTGTTGCCTCACAGCAAGAAAGTCCTGAGTTTGAATCCACCACCTGGCCAGGGCCTTTCTGTGTGGAGTTTGCATGTTCTCCCCATGTTTGGGTGGGTTCTCTGCGTATACTCTGGCTTCCTCCCACAGTCCAAAGACATCCAGTTAGTGGGGTTAGGTTAATTGGTAATTCTAAATTGGCCGTAGGTGTGAATGTGAGCATGAATGGTTGTCTCTCTCTGTGTTAGCCCTGCAACAGACTGGCAACCTGTCCAGGGTGTACCCTGCCTTTTGCCCTGTGGTAGCTGGGATAGGCTCCAGCCCCCACCCGCGACCCTGAATAGGATAAGATGGATGGATGGATGGAATAACTCATGAATTCTTGTGATTTTAAATGGCATTAGATATTAAATGAGTAAAATGTCACATAGCAAAGTAGTAAACTTGTCCCACTCAGTCTTAATGCATTCTTTCTAGCTCCAAGACTAGCAAGAAGGCAGCTATAGTCCCTCAAAAGTATCCTTAAACTCAGGAGACAGCTGAGGTACAAAGTAAGTGTTCAGTATCCAAATAACACAGCAGCAGCTATTCCAGAGTTTTCTGACTCTTGTAAGACCAAAGGATAGTCCTGATGTCCTCTGGTTTGTCACAGGCATTTGTATTTTGAGTGAACAACATTCTCACTGTGGACTCCTCAGTGGATCCTTGGATATGAAATAAGTACAATGTCTCAACTGTGAAGCCCTGCATCAAACCAAAACTGAGGAACATGTAAGATGCTGGGCCAAAATGTCCTTTAGCTGGATGAGCTAAATTTCTCAGAGTGTAGAGAAATCAGTATGATAGTATCAGCACACCCCTGGACAGGAATATAGATTCATCCAATGAGGGGAGGCATAAGGCAGCAGCTGAAGTGGAAGTTACCTCAGTACACTGTGGGGTTGAATAGGTGTCCCTTTGTCCTGTTTTCCATCCTGCTTCAGTAGTTTCCGAACTGCGCATCCATAAACCAAAGCTTGAAGTTGGTGTCTTTGTACCTCACTGATAGATCTGCAACAGATCCAAAAAGTCTGTGTAGAGTCAACCTTTGACAGCTCCCAGGCACACTCTGCAGACACATCACCACATTAAAAAAGATTTGTTTTAAAAAGATTGTTACATATACTTCATATTGTTGGAGGGCAACAACAGTTATTTTCCACTGTGTTTTCATCCACATTTAGTGATGAGAGGGAGAGAAAAATCATCATCACACAGAGCATTTTTGAAAACAACAAAAATGTGATTCAAACAGCTAAAGTAAACAGTTTGAATACTCACCAATAATATAGAACCTTGGCAATGACAGTCAGAGCAAAGTTGAGACCGATTACTGCGTTTCACAGGGGGGGAACATCAGAGATCTGTAAATATCAAAATTATGCTTTGGTAAATGGACTGGTACTTATATAACACCTTTCTACTCAATTTGAGCACTCAAAGCACTTTCCTACTACAAGTCTCATTCACCCAATCACACACACATTCATACAGCACTTTTTTAAAATCTATACCTAAGCACTTTTGTTTTTTTTTCAAGCTAACATTCACACACACACTCACACTCTGACAGATGCATCAGGGGCAACTTGGGGTTCAGTATCTTGCCCAAGGATACTTCAACACATGGATTGGAGGAGCCAGGGCTCAATCCACCGACCTTCTGATTGGTAGATGCCCCGCTATCCCACCTGAGCCACAGCCGCCTTTTTTTTTTTTTTTTTAAGCCATTTCATTCTAACCACAGAGATGTGCAGCATTCAGAACATTTCTTTCCTAATTCTGAAAATAAACAGACATCCAACCTGTTTATTTTTTACATATTTTTATTTGACAAAACTACATGTGATATTTCAGACCCTAGAAATATAGACAATTATAAATTTAAAGATTAAATGTTTACATATAATTTAGCCAATAGGGCAAGAGGTAGGGTACACCCTGGACAGGTCGCCAATCTGTTGCAGAGCTAACAAAGACGAAGAGACAACCATTCATACTCATGCCTACAGCCAGTTTAGAATCACTAATTAACCTAACCCCATGCATGTCTTTGGACTGTGGGAGGAAGCTGGAGTACCCGGAGAGAACCCACGCAGGCACGGGGAGAACATGCAAACTCCACACAGAAAGGCCCTAGCCAGCTGGTAGACTCACTGTGAGGCAACAGTGTTAACCACCACGCCACCGTGCTGTCTGCAGCAAAGTCTTTCGTAGAAAAAATATAAACTTAATCTAAACTTAGCACAAAAAGTAAGGAAATTTGTGTTTGGTCGATTATTTCTTTGTTGTAACAATGCTTCTTGGCAATAAATCTCATACCATTTGAAAGCCTCTTTATTTCCCTTTGAATGGTGCCACATTTGTAAGTAAAATGCATTGTGGGTCAAGCAGCAGAGTCAAGTATGTGGGCCCATGAAGAACTTGCCAAATCTGCTCTGCCAATGCCAAACAGCTTATTCTGCTATTGACTCTTGTTTTGAGCTTCTGGTACCCCAGGTGCTGACAGTCAGGTGCTTGATTGGCACCTGATTAGCAGCACCTGTGAGCATGGACACTGCTACAGCGGTCAGTTGGTGTCTGCTCCAAGCATGCCACATTTGACTGATCTGGATAGGGCCCGTGCCATAGGGCAACTTCAAGCTGGTGTTCTGTAAAATCAAGTTTCAGCATTATTTGGAGTGAGCCCTAGTACCATCTCTAAATTGAAGGCCAAGTTCCATATAGGGGATGTCAGAGACAGGCTGCGAAGTGGGCATCCCAAGAAGACAAGACCACAAGAAGACAGTTTCCTCACCCTGTCAGCACTTAGGAACCGTAGGCAGTCTTCTACAGATTTGCAGTCAAGGTTTGGTGGATGATATGGCCAACATCTCTCTACCCAGACAATCTAGAA
>VUQI01060998.1:0-22201 GCA_015106735.1 Paratilapia polleni
ATGGTAGCTCAAAATATGATGGTACTTTTCTGCATTAATAATTCCATCAATTTTGACAGGATCTCCAACACCACTGGCTGAAATGCAGCTCCAAACCATGACAGAGCCTCCACCGTGTTTTACTGATGGCTGTAGACACTCACTGTTGTACCTCTCTCCTGACCTCTTCCATTCATATTAAATATGATTTGAACCAAAAATTTCAAATTTGGATTCATCACTCCATAAGACCTGTTGCCACAGATTTTCAATCTGATTCTTGTGTAATTTGGCATACCTCAGTCTTTTCTCCCTGTTCCCCTTAAGAATGGCTTCTTGACAGCCACCCTTCCACTGAGACCATTTCTGGTGATCAACTGAATGTGGTGCAGATGCATCTCTCAGGTCTTTGCTGGATTTTTTCTTGTTTCTTAAGGACATGACTTTCAGATACTGTTCATCTGCTGTAGATAGTTTTTAGGCCTGCCACTTCTTTTGTCCTCCACTCTTTCCAGTTTCCTCAAGTTTTTTTAGGGACACACTGCATGTGCACCATGCCGAGATATGCCATTGCTGGTGCAAAAATCCAATTTTTATGGCTGTCAAACTGTGTTATCCTTGGCATTTTTCGTCGATTCAACTATAGAAATGGGAGCAAATTGTGTTGTTGTGACAGGCTGCTAATAATAAAGTACCTAAAGATACAATTTAAAATGAGTTCTTTGCCAAGTTGTCTGTTATGTGTAGAACACTGGTTCATCCTTTGAGTTAGGTGCCTTTTTATGCTTGAATGATTCATTGGTCAGTATTAAGTGGCTTAACAACAACAAAAAAACAACAAAAAAAAAAAAAACATTCCTCTGAAAATGGTCAGGTACAAGGACTGGACTGAAAATGACTGAAAAACAGCAGCCAGTGTCCAAAGAAAAAATTTAAAAGACCTTCAGAAAGCCTGGTGAACTACTGTTAAAGATCACTTTAAAAAATTACAAGAAAATCTGGCTCCTTGGAAGCAAAATATACAGAAATGAGAGGTGGCTCAAGACTTTTGTACAGT
Source organism: Paratilapia polleni (assembly GCA_015106735.1). Lineage (NCBI taxonomy): Eukaryota > Metazoa > Chordata > Actinopteri > Cichliformes > Cichlidae > Paratilapia > Paratilapia polleni. The sequence goes on from VUQI01060998.1 coordinate 1,037, forward strand.
ACTGGCAGGACCCAAAAAGCAGACTATGAGAACAGCACACAGTTACATGAACTTTATTGCAAAGGGATAAATAGTTAGCAAACTGGAGGTGAGGTATAGTGAGTGGCTTCAACTCTGAATGGATTACAGGAACTCTGCCAAAGAGGAGTGTATGGATTAGAGAGGCATCCAACAGGTAGGTATTGAGTATTTGAGGGTTGAGTGGATTTGGCTTTGTCTTACTAGTTACGATGGGGAGGCAGAGTGAGGAAGGAGTACTGGGTCGGCAGGTGAGTTTCCAGAGGCAAACAGGTAGAGAGCAGGCAGGCAGGTTGTGTGCAGGTAAGCGGATGTTTTTGTTGCTGAGGTAGTGACGGAAGGTAGCCAAATTACAGGAGCCGTCCATGAGATGCAGGTAAGAGGTTTTCCAAACAGACAACTTCCAGGTGAGGCTTATAGGTAGATAACTGCAATGAGCATAGAGACATGGGGTAAGCAAACAAATCTTGTCAAAACAGGTTCTAGACAAAGGAGGCCTAAGTGCCACCATGTTGATGGGGACAGTCAGGCGAAGAACTGTGGCACCACCTGTCCTTGATATACTTGCTGCCTGATGACTCCATTGCAAACAGGTGTGGGCCTCTCACACTGAGAGGCTCTGCCCCAGGGCAGAAACCATAACTGGAGTCAGCCCAGCAACTCCACCTGAGAATAATCAATAGGGAAGGGTAGAAAGGAGCAAAAGGAAAAAAGAAAAACCAAAACCAAACCAGTCCTGCCAGACCATAACACAGGAACACACTTTGTCACTGCATCCCAAATGTAATTTAAACCTGTACCATGCAAAGAAAAAACTAAATCATAAGACAGCTGCACCTTCTCTGGGCCTAAACTCATTTAAGATGGACTGAGGCAAAGTGTTGTGTTTTCAATCTTTCAATCTTTTTTGGAAATAATGGGTGCCGAGAGGAGAGAAGCCATTCGGCTTGTCTTCAGTGCACATTTCAAAAGCCAAAATTTGTGATAGAATAGGGACGTATTAATGCAAGTGGCATAGGTAAACCAAAATATCCATGAAGGCAGCATTGATACATAGCAGTATATGTTTTTGGAGAATATATGGAAAGTGACTTGCTTATTTCAGCAAGACAATTCCAAACCATATTCTGCAGGTATTAGCCAAGCTCTCTAGTAAAAAAAAAAAAATCCCAGTGCTAAACCGGCCTGTCTGCAGTCCTGACCTGTGACCCAGTGAAAATATTTGGGACATTATGAAATGAAATAAGCAAGACAGGAGGACCCAAACTGCTAGCCGCTGAAATCCCATCACAAACAAGAATAACAAATTACACCCATTGGTCTCCTCAGTTCCCAAATGCTTACACAGTGTTGTTAATAGAAAATGTGATGCAACACAGTGGCAAACATGCCCTTTTCCCTATTTTTAAAAGCCTATTTCCAATTAAATAGCAGAATTAATTGAACTGAAAATCATGGAATTCAGTTTTTATTTAGAGGTATCATCACTTCTTTTTTTTTTTAAAGAGCTGTAATATACATTAAAAAAAATACTATTTGACACAATCATACAGTGAATTTTCAGGCACCATGAAATACACATTTGACACGCCAGATAGAACACTTTGTATATATACATTATGTTTTTTTCATTCTTTATGTCTGTCTCGTTCATTTACAGTTCTTACTCTTTAAATTTGCATAACCCTTTACATTAAACAACTTTAACATCTGTAGACTGGATAATGGATATTCTGCAGTCAGTTAATTTATTGACCATTAAACTAACCAATGCAGCTGCAGTAATGTTATCACATTCCAGCTAAATTACACCAAGCTGCTGGTCAAAACACACACATAAATTCATCTCCTAATGTCGTCTTTAAAAATACTATTATAAACAGGAAAGAGAGAAAAGCAAAAAGAGAAAACAAATGCAGGAAAAAAGATTCAGAAGCACTTTTTGTCCTTGGTAAAACAATTTAAAGTCATTCCACAAACTGCTAAAAGAGACTGCTAAAAGACAGTGATGACACTTTATTGACATTTTGACATGATAATAAATTAAAAAAAACTTTAATACATAATTATGTACTTCACTCTGACCAAAAGAGCTGAGTCATACTAAATGTCCTTCATGCATACTGCTTTGAAAACTTCATCTTTGTGTTCAGTCTGAAAAGGGTACAGAGGGCAAAAAGCCTGGGTCTAAATTAAAGTCTGCTCAACCAATTATGTGCTTCCTGCCTATTTCTACTCAAGATAAAGTTCATCACCTAGGCTAAAAACACACAAACTTCCTTATTAAATTCACTGAACAAAAATTCTAATAACTTCTTGGATAAATGCATTAACAAGCATGTCACATATTGGCAAATATAACTCGTATGACATACTGTAATCTCTTCAAGGAGTTGCCTGCAAGAATGAATAATTCATTAAGAGCATCCAGTTCACAGAAACATAGTTTTTGTGTTTACATACACATTTTGTTCAAGCACCCCTGTGTCTCACATAAGGTCACTCTTTGTGTTTTACTTATTAAACAAATTCACGTCCAGATACAATAATAAAATGTGCTTGCATGAGAGCCATAATGGTAGATGACAGTCAGTACAGTAAAATATTCACGTGACCTTTGAAAGAATCATTTATACTCCAAAAATGTTAGAATATGGAAATCAAAACTTTAGGAAGAATGCATATTAGAATTAGAAGAGGATAATATAGCACTGGAGATGAGATAATTCAAAGGTAGATGGTGTGTGAAGTGATTCTTAGAGAGACAAGAAATTATATTTTAGTAACAAGTTCAGTGGAGTGAATCCCTAAGATGAATTTTCATTTGTTTTCACTGAGCACTAATTGCATATTTTTAACATTTAAACAACAATAACAACATGTTTGTATTGTGTGAGAGGTACAAGCTGGTTAATAACTGTGTGTTGGCCAGTAGTTTGTCCTTTTTGTTTTCATGTGCAACAACCCATTTATCCTTTTCCTGCTCAGGGACACATTTGGGTAAGGGTGCATCCCACCTCTCAACCATTTTGAGCATGGTTTGCCCTCTATCTCGAACAAGCACATTCATACTCGTAATGAGATATGTAATTTAGAGCTCCCATTTCACCTGACCTGCATGTCACTGGACTGAGGGATTGAAATAGTGCACCTGGTGGAAATCCATTCAGACATTGCACACAGCACAGGGGTAACATACAAACAAAAACAGCGCAAGCTACTCTGCCACCATCTTTACTTTAATCACTGTTTGTTACTTAAAAAGTAATGCATTGCAACATGGTTTTGTCAAGGCAACCTGAGTGGACTCAAACGCAGGACACGTTGAGAAGTTCAATAGTTTAAATGAACAACTTGTAAAGGAATACAGAGAATGCTGTTGATAACTGGTAGGTTCAGAAGGCAGATTGCTCTCAACTGAGAACTTGGAACTAGTGCATATTAGCAACACTGAAAGCAGGTAAGCAAACAGCTAGAACTTCAGGCTGGTAAGTATTACGCAGGAACTGTGAGCAGGTAAGTGTTCAACTGGTACTTAGGTAAGTTTAGCTCCGACCAGACCTTGGGCTGAGGGTTAAGAGTCCAGAGGTGGTCTCCAGAGAATGTGGACCAGTGTCCACACATGTGGGGCAAACCAAAGACTAAACAGTTTCTCCTCCTTTCCTCGGGACACGTGACGAATGAACTGGGGGGATGTGGGTCTGGCGAATGTTCCAGCTGGGGTGCAGGCAGGCAAATCCGAGGTAGACTTTCTAACAGGCTTTCTGAGGGAAGGAAGAGACAAGCGTGTAAATATAATGCTGAGCGAGGCTCGAACTAACAGATAACAACTAGATAACAAATGGCCTGAGTGACATTACCGCATGAGCAGTTTGATGATCTGGCAAGAAGTAGTGTTGAAAGCTGGGTTAAAATACTGAGCTTGATTGTAGATAGATGACAGGTGTGTCTGCCAGAGTTCTCCAGAGGCCACACCCGCCAGTGAAAGAGATTGGTTAATCACCTTTCATGCCCACACTCACAAAGACAGGGGAGAGAAAGATAGAGCAGCAAGGAGAAGGAGAGAAAGAAGGTAGGTACTGCACCTGGAGGACAAGGGGGACGTGACAAGTTTGTTATTTTTTAAAGTAATGCTTTACTGTACTTATTTAGTCAATACAGAAAATATCTTGTTACACTACTCATACAGTACTATGCAAATGTCTTATATTTTGTTCCCAAGGAGCGAAGCCAGACTTTCTTGTAATTTTTTAAGGCAGTCTTGAACAATAGTTCTCCAGGCTTTCTGAAGGTCTTTTAAAATCTTTCTTTGGACATTGGCTGCTTTTTCACTCATTTTCAGTCCAGTCCAGACCTGAACATTTTCAGAGGAATGTTTTTTTGTTTGTTAAGCAACTTAACTCTGATTATTCAAGCATAACTCAAGGGATGAACCAGTGTTGTGTCTACACATAACAGACAACTCTTTAGGCACTTTGTTACTAGCAACCTGTCATAAAACACATGATTTGTTTATTTCTTTAGCTGAATCTATGGATAACACAGTTTGACAGCCATAAAAATAGTATTTTTGCACCAACAATGGCATATCTCGGCATGGTGTGCAGTGTGTCCGTGGAAAAGTGGAGGACACAAGAAGTGGCAGGCCTAAAAAGTGTCTACAGCAAATGAACAGTATCTGAAAGTCATGTCCTTAAAAAGTCCAGCAAAGACCTGAGAGATGCATCTGCATCACATTCAGTTGATCATCAAAAATGGTCTCAGTGGAAGGGTGGCTGTCAAGAAGCCATTCTTAAGGAAAGGAAACAGGGAGAAAAGGCTGAGGTATGCCAAATTACACAAGAATCAGACTGAAACTCAGTGGCAACAGGTCTTATGGAGTGATGAATCCAAATTTGAAATCTTTGGTTTAAATCATATTCAATATGAATGGAAGAGGTCAGGAGAGAGGTATGAGTATCTACAGCCATCAGGAAAACACGGTGGAGGCTCTGTCATGGTTTGGGGGTGCATTTCAGCCAGTGGTGTTGGAGATCTTGTCAAAATTGATGGAATTATTAATGCAGAAAAGTACCATCATATTTTGAGCTACCATACAATATCATCTAGAAACATCTGCTTAGCAATAACTTCAGTTTTCAGCATGACAATGATCACAAACACACTGCCAATGCAGTAAAAACATACCTAGATAGAAAAACACAATGGAACACTATCAGTCATGGATTGGCCTCCCCGGAGCCAGGACCTCAACATTATTGAAGCAGAACTCAACAAAAGGCAGCCAGTATCCAAAGAAGAGCTTTGCATGTTGTTCAATAAGGCTGGAGATCTATCCCTGAAGGCTGCTTAAAGAAATTACAAGACAGCTTGCCTAAGAGAGTTCATGCTGTGTCGAAGAATATAGGTGGTCATACCAAATATTCACTTTCAAGCTCATTAGAATTGTACAAACTCAGTTTTTGCCTTATATTCTATATTTCCATGTATGTTTGCACGTTTCAATAAATCAATACAGTGGGTTCAGAAAGCATTTCACTTTTTTCAATTATGTTATGTTGTAGCCTGATGCTACAATCCTTTAAATTCTTTTTTTCCCTCATTAATCTACACTCAATACTCCATAATGACAAAATGAAAACAGAATTTTAGGATCTTTTGTAAATTTATTAAGTAAGTATTCAGCCACTTTACTTAGTACTTAGTTGATGCAGCTTTGGTAGCAATTATAGCCTCAAGTCTTTTTGGGTATGATGCAACAAGCTTTGCATACCTGGATTGGGGGATTTTCTGCCATTCATCTTTGCAAATCCTCTCAAGCTCAGTCACAGAATGATACTCAACTGTCAGTGGACAGCCATTTTCAGGTCTCTTCAGAGATGTTCGATAGGGTTCAAGTCAGGCTGGGCCACTCTAGGATATTCACAGAGCTGTCCACTCTTGTGTTGTCTTCACTGTGTGCTTAGTGGCATTGTCATGTTGGAAAGTGAACCTTTGGCACAGTCTGAGGTCCTGAGCACTGTGGAACAGGTTTTCATATGTCTGTACTTTGCTCCATTCAGTTTTCCCTCAACTCTGACCAGTCTCCCAGTCCCTGCTGCCGAAAAAAAAAACCCACAGCATCATACTGCCACCACTGTGCTTCACTATTGGGATGGTATTGGGTGGATGATGAGTGGTGCCTGGTTTCCTCCAGACATAACGTTTAGAATTGAGGCCAGACAGTTCAATCTTGGTTTCATCAGACCTGAGAATCTTGCTCCTCACAGTCTGAGATTTTCAATGAGATAGTGTTTACTTGGGTAATGTACTGATTAAACCAGATAAAAATAAATATATAACTGATAATGTACAAGCACCCACCTACAAGTGCAGTTAAAGATGAAACTGAAAATTACATATCAGTGAGGCAAATATGGCTTTGCAAGCAGAAAAATCCAATCTTTTCTTCAGTTCACTTCACAGAGACAGCCACAAAGACCAGTGAGTCCAGGAGAAGCCTAAACTGGATGGTGGCTGACCAGTGACTTTGAGTATCATTCTGTGATAAAATAGACTGAAAAGAAGATGTACACTGGAATACCTAATCCACTGCTGAAGTTTCCTCAGTCAGATTCAGAAGAGCATGACAGTTTGGCTTCTTTACAGTTTTGATTTGTTTAGGGCTGCCTATTTTATTACAGAGAAGGGCTGGTGTCTGCAGTGTCTGTTGTCATGACAACCATGGGGCGATGCTGAAGGTCTCAGCAGTTATCAACTGTCTTCAGGCTCCCGTGGTCCTCAGCAAAGAGCAGACAGCTGACGCCTGCAGCAGCCAGTCAGTTTACTTCTGGCAGTTACAAAGTACAGTAGTTGAAAGTGTATTGAAGTGGAGCATTGTGACCATAATTGATGTTCTTCAGCAACACAAGAGGAGCATGCTTTGGCAGAAGGACACATGCTTTCAGTAGTTTTGGAAGTATTTTTCAGTTGGTCATGCTTATGAATAAAATCTTGCTCCATGAAAATATTTCATATTTAATAATACACTGTTGAAGAGGAAAAATCACATTTCTTTATTGTTACAGGTCACTGGAACCCATTTTACTGTCTAACGTTCATATACACAAACTCCTTTTTTATATGTATGTATGTTTTTATCCACACTATGCCCATTTTCATTCCCCATGTTCAGAGTTGCACTATAATTGGGCTCATATTGTGTAGTCTGAATTTGGCATTAGAGGTAGTCACACAATTAACTTGTCATTTCTAACTTAAACAGAGTAAAATTGTGTGCCATTTAAAATAAAATATGATAAAGCAGGGTCTGGTTTAGGGTGAGGCTACCTGTAATTGACACGTTGCTATCGTATGAGGAAGCAGTGTCCTTGATTTGAGAGTCAGACACACCCCTCACTGACTCCTCACTCATCACATCTGATATAAAAAACAAACAAACAAAAAACAAGATGGCTACAGCCAAAACAACTTTAAACAGACATCATAAATCAATATGGTTACATCCATTTTTTATATGTAGTCTAATGTCTTATGAAATATGTTATTTTACCTTCAACTATGGCTTGAAGACTCTCCTACTTTTTAGAATTGTCTTTTCAGTTGTTGATCAATCTTCATGTTTATACAACTTGAAATTGGACTGGTATATAACAACATCTAACCCGCGCACCGACTAAAATGGCAGCTATTTGAATATGGTCCCAGTGCAGTGGTGCAATATGAAACCTGAAGGCTTGGGTTTGAATATTTGATTTTGTTAAATCCTTATATGACGTCACTAAAAAGCTGAAACAAGCTGGCAGAAAATAAATATCATACTTTCATCATCCTTAAAATGGATACCTTAAAATGATAATAAAAAAAAGAACCAATCTAAAGTGATGTGCACCGCTGTGTTTATATCTGATCATAGAAAATCTAAAATTATGGCAGAATACTGTTTTCAAGACAAGTCAGTTTCATCAGTGTATATAAATGTATTATTACAGATCATGAAAAACCATGAGTCCTTTGATGTTTCCTTTTTTAAAACCTGCTGAGTCCTTCTCAACAGGAGAGTATCTGGCATGCTGTTTCTGTCTTAAATGTGAAAGGGTCCTTGTGTTAAAAGGGCACGCAGGTTTAGAGCATGTGTTTTCTAAATCTCAGAATTGGGGTATTTTGCTCCCTTCTTATTCTACGTATGGTGTTGCTGGTACAAAAGATTTCCTAAGAGATCCTCTTCAAGTAAAAGTAAATGAAACATTCTATGTAAAGATGAATCCATACAGTATTTACTGCACAGTCATATCTCATCTGTGATGTGGATATGTAATTTCATAAAATACTGCGCTCTAATCCCTGCTTTAAAATGAAATGAAACTGAATAATGTTGTTCCTGTGTGAAATTAATACATGGATTAACAAAGTTAATCTAACACATGGATTATTTTTGTTAATCCATGCATTAGATGCAATAAAAGTCCCCCTTTACACATTAAATGTTAATCAGAATTACTAATGGCAAATGCATTCAGTCACTTAAGCTTTGGTCTACAGGAGACAGAGACATCAGCTTGAAATATGACTTTAAACTCATTGCTGATCTCTTGAACTTTTGATATTCACTGTAGCCACTTAACAACAAATACTGGAGAGGGCATCTTTTCTTTAGCCGAGGAGAGTGGACTCTGGTAATAATTAAAGGGGAACCCAATAATTATTGTTGCCCTATTAATCACTTTGATATCACCTGACTACCTAATCAGTGGTAACACATTGTACTGTGGTTTCAGAGGCCACTATTAAATATAAAGGACAGAGTTTCTCTCTGGAGAGTAGTGTGTACACTTCACCTAGTTAGATTTTCAAAACTAATCACGTCATTTTCCTAGAAACTACCATGTTGTATTTACAAAATATCTCATGTGGAGAAAGTGTTATATGAGAAATATTACATGCTGTGTGGCTTCTCTTGAAGCAGCCGATTGTCTTTTTCCTCTAATATCTCATTATAGTGGTGATGTGTGCACTGAGTTTGATAATGAGAGTGAGTCAAGACCACCATCTGGATATCATCGCCTGCAATTATTTGTCATGAGCAAGCAGAAGTTTCTCTAAACCACACCCTCCTTTCTTAATCATAATCTTTGCCTCTGGTGCTGGATCACCTCCAGCCACTTGTCCGGATCCGACCGTCTGCTGAAATCTAATCTGCTTTTACTTTTTACAAGTCCCTTACTCTGTCAGACAGTTGTTTTCCATTCACACCCACTCTGTGCAGCCATGTAACAAAATTGTGTGGTGTTTGTTCTATTACAGTAATTTAATTTAGAGCTTAAGAGGTTAAATTTAAGTTTTATGAATGAACAAAAGTATGAAGTTCAAAAGTGATTCATCTCTTTGTAAGTGCAGAAAGCATGCTGAATGTGATATAACTTTGCATACCCTTTAACTCCACAAAGTGCTTACCTAAATTTAAATCCTTTCCAGACAGACAGACATTTACGCAAAGCAGCATAGCCTGATGGCATCAGGGAGTTAAAAGTATGCACCACTAGCTGACAAAAGCTTTCCAGGCCCAATTCAGCCTAATTCTAAACCTTAGGAGAATAAGACGGTACAGATATGGGTTGTTTTTTTAGTAAATTCAGCCTTTTAAGAATACCTTTAGCCACGTGCTAAAGTATTAAGTATGGAACAAAGTGCCTGGAAGTATGGAAGCTTGTTTTTGCCACTGAAATTTTTTATTTTTTTTTTGCCATCAATAAGTCAAAGTTTCAGGTTATTATCTCAAAATGTTGATTTAGTAACTTAAAATTTCGAGTTAGATATCTCAAAATCTTGAATTACTAACTCAAAGGTCTGAGAAAATAACTAAAAATTGAGAAAATGACTTGAAAATTCAAGTTATTAGCTAGAAATTTGAGATAATAACTCAAAATTTGAACTTATAGATGGCAAAAAAATGTTTTTTGTTTTTGTTTTGTTTTTTTCCAGTGGTGGAGACAAGCTTCCTTATGAAAGAGAAGGAACAAAACATGAGTCTTTTTAAATGAAAAAGAAAAAAAGCAACAATGAGCAAATCCAACAAAGCATGATACATCAGTTTTATTTTCCATAACATTGTGTTTCAGGAGAACTGTACATATAATTCATATCTTTTTACACACAGTTCATTTTGAGGAGACTCAGTATCACAACATTGTCTTTTTTTTAGTGATGAAATTTTAAATTCCATTACATTCCACAGATTTCCCTTTGGTTACTCAGACCGTCCTCTGGGCATCCTGGCCTGCCCCTGTTACTGAATTCATGCCAATTAACGTCGGTCATAAATAACATCAGACAAGCATGCACATTCACACAGCCTCTGGAACAGAAGACATTTATCATGACACAAGTAGTCAAGTGGCTAAACGCCTGAAACATAACATAGTAATTGTCCTGCTTGATCCGGTGCCTCTTCACACCAAAAAAAGTAATAAAGCATTACAAATATTTTTTTTTCACAAAAAGCCATTTATGACATTGAAATACACAGTCAGTTGCCACATTTAAATAGTTACAAACTGTTCATGAATCCTCCATCCTTTGCAGCACCCGGTCAGCATGAGCAGAACATCTTGTGTAAGATTTAGAAGATTTAAATGATTGAAATCATCCCTCAGAGATTACAAGCAGCAAGCAAACAGAAAGTGTCTAATGAGCTGCAGACAATTAAGTGGCCACTGAGTATAAATGTTAATCAGGTGAAAAGCACTTGTGCTTTGCAAATGTTTAATTATTGTTGTTGCAGTCACAGTTGTAAATGATGTAGATAGATCTTGTATGTAAACAGTACAAGAGCTGCATACACATGATTTTTTTTTTTCTGTGGTTTGAGGTTTTTTTTTTTTTATGTCCATACTGTAAGTGCATTCAATTATGTTCCCAAGGCCATTTTCATCTTTGTGAAGGTACCTTGTAATAATTTGATCAATGATGTGTCATTTTCAGTCTTTAGATGTCAGCTGGTGCTGTCATGCTGTTACACAATCTATTAATGGCACACACACTCACATACACATGCACAAACCTGGTACTGTATAGGAAATTTGTGCAGATCAAAATAAAAGACAGGAACAATGACCTTTCAGAGTAAAACTGTCAATCGAGTGCCAACATCCTTCAATCAATAAAAACTTTATATGAGGCAAGATGTGTCATATAAGCTTGTAGCTCGGATTTGGTTGATATCTTGGTCTCGTATCTGCTTGCCAGATTTCTACACAGCACTGATTAAAAGGCTATGAGGGCTTAATAAGTGACAGCCTTAATAACTTTATCCAGTATGTGAATTGGTTTCACTCTGATTCATTTAATTTTATGAAATTTCGACTTCATCAAGTTATGATTTGGGAATATCTTGTGAGCTGTGTAGTAGCCTGTAATTTAGAAATCCATCTGTTGAGAGACGTAAAATGAATGAATGATGAATGTGCTTACAGTGCCAATCCAGTATTAGCTTTTTCAAATGCAAACTGGCAGCTGTACTCATGCTACAGATCACATCGTGGAAATGATAATTTAAAATGATCAGGATATTCTTCTTTTAGTAGGAAGTCAATCATGCATTAATATTGCGTACAGCATTTGGGAAGTGTGTGAGGGGGGACTGCAACAACATATTGATAGGCAGACAGTGTGTGTCATCTCATTTAGTACCGCACTCAAAATGATTAGCCGCACACAGAAACCTTGGCTTTAATCTTCCAATGAAAAACAGTGTGACAATCTTCACTTTTTACTTTGTGTCTTTGAGGTAAAATTGTATTTTCTTCATTCATAGGTAAAATGAAAATAGCTTTTTCAATTCCAAAATTGTCTGACTCAGAATTTAAAATGTTGTTTACACCTTTGCTGCAGCATCTCACCTGGTGCAAACATAGTCCAGCATGGCGATCAAAAACTAGGATACATTTAATACAGGGGGCTCACAGAATAGCTGTGCATTAAAGATAGCAATTTGTTACCATGTCAATATTTTTGTAATGTAACAACTCAAAAACTTGTCATACGATTTTAGAGGATTAAATATTTACCTTGTTGGTAGGGGGTAAAGCCCAATGAGAAACTGCAGCATGGTGGTTGGTTTTAAAACAATAGCTGTGAGGTTTTTCTGCAGGTGATGGAAAACAGCATTTTAATTACAGTGCACCTATCCTTTAATTTATCGAGCAATGTGTAATGTTTGGTGGCATGGAGAAATAGGCCCACACTGTGAGCACAAGGAACATAAATGAACAAAGCTACATAATTTTGCCATAGGGTATACAAAAGCAAAACACAAAGGAGAAAAAGATAACATTTGTTCTTCTGTTTCAGCAATTTAGTCTCCTGCCCGAGGTCTGCATATGAACTTATGTGCAATGCCGCAGAGAAAACTTTCTATAGACAGCTGTCCTGAATACATAAAAAGAAGCATTATGGAGGCAAACCAGTTTTGTTGAATGGGTTCATTATTAATAGAAAGTATGGCACTTGCCGTAATATTTAAAAGTTTGACACGATTGTATTAACTATAAGGCAGTAGTTTTAAATGGAAAAAAAACTTAAGGTACTGAGGGTATCTTTAAGATTTCCCTCAGCAACATCATGAAAAAGTGTATGTGCACCTAACCCCCTTCACCAACATCCATTTCTTTGGTTTAAACTTAAGTCTTTACCTCCCTCCAAGTGCATCTAAAACACTCTCCAGATTACTTTTCTCTGTCAATATCAGTATCACCTTTTTAGTTGTTGTTTTTGCAACTTTTTCTTCCCTCCAGTGACCTGGGCACCACTTCTGCTTCCCTGATGGGGAAATGACCTTCCCAATTCCTCTGTTGTCAGGAAGCCACACAGTCACTCCATATGTTTTTCTTTCAAACACAAAATAATAAGCCACTGTTTTCTAGCTTTTTTCTGCACCACACACGTCAATGTTTGCTTTTAAATATCCACTCTGTGTTTGCAAGGTTTACACTTCGGTCTTATCCACGAATCTTTATGGTATAACTTTAAGCTTTGCATCTGTGAGAGTACCATTTTCGGTCTATGGCTTTGCACATTTTAGCCTGTATAAAAACATATGAATGTGCAGCAAAAATGGATTTAAATGTTGAAGAAAATGAGAAAAACAAAAATATTACATTTTAATGCACAGCTTGTTTCACCATTCTTAGAAATTGTATGCAATTTGAAACTGTGCCCATCACTATACGCTGAAAATTAAATGTATTTATAGTGATGCAGTGTTTGTGTCAATTAGTCTAGAAGTTGTTTTAGATGCACTTCACAGCTATAGTGGGATTAATGGGAAGCGAGGTTAAATATAATCCAATAATACAATTAATTGTGTGGGGTTGTTGAGCTTCAAATATACATTAAAAAACACATTTTAATACATCTCCAATAACATCATACCACAGTTAAAAATCACACTAACACTAATTTACAAAATATCCCTTTGAAATGTCTTCGGACTCCCTCGTAAGGTAGCTAATGAACTGCAAATGTTTTGGACAACTGTATATCACAACAGAAATGTTCAGTAGGCACCCTGAGATGGGAATACAGATATGAGCAGTACCTTCTCTGACATCTACGATGTATAAAACACTTCAGTTAAGAGGCAATGAATGTCACTCTCCTGTCAAATTTAATACAAGCAAGTGACCGGCTCTTTCAATAATGTACATTTACTTTCCACAATGAAAGCATCAAAATGCGTCTAATTTAGCTTTTTAAATAAAAAATAAAAAATTAATGAATGACATTAATTAACAACGATAATAAATTACCTATTAAATGAAAAGCTAAACCTTTGCATAAGTACTTCAGTATAAAGAAAATGAATGACCACTGCATCATACTGTACAGCATATGATGTAGGAGGCAGAGGAACCTGTGCCCAGTCTAAATTGCTTGCTGCATTTTTAGTGAATGTGTTTACTACATTTTTTCTTTAGGCGCGGAAGGATTTTAATGTTGAAGGCAAAAGAACTTCCTGAAGTTGTTGTGTATCTTAGTCCTTTTTATATTATGCGGACTTGAAAGCAGCAGTGCAGTAAATCAGAAATATACTATGACATCTTCTTGAAATATGAAGGTGCTAAGGTTAGGGACTAGCTCACTTAACTTGACACCATTTTCAGATGCAACTTATGTTGGATAACTTGGATTCTAACACACTGTGTTTTGAATTGCATAGGAAAGTGTCCACAGGGAACCATCCATCTGCTGTACTTGGATATTTGGTGAAATTGAACAACTTATTGCATTGCAGTTTTATTCATATGTGGACATGACTGTATGGATTTAATGCTGTATGCACAGATCTTCTACCTTAGGAAAAGTACACAAGGATCATCATAACACTATATTTAAAGTATAGCAAAACTCATTATTAAGCAGAATGACCATTCTGAATATTGTATGTATATTTTTAGATTATATCATATTTAGTATCCAACACTGATGTTCTTTAAGTTACTAAAAGGTTTTTGCGTCCTGTCATCAGTATTGCAAGAAAGGTACATACCCACACCACATAAACTGTAGCAGATGTGAAGCACAGGTTATTTGTGGATTGATTGATTGATAGAGCAGCAATAGACACATAGGTATCCTCCACAAGCTACATCATATCCACTAAACTAAAACAGATATGTTAGTTAGTACATATTACATGGTTTTACTCATAACTTGATTTGTGCCATCCATCACCTGAATTAATTTACCATGTTTATTACTAAGATTTTGTTTCCTGTTGTTTGCAGTGCAAGAAGGTCAGACCAGGCAGTAATAAGTATTATGCTACTGCAGCATTTAGGCTCAGTGTGTAAATCCAAGCACTTTCTGTATGTAAAACTCTATCAAACTGATATTATACTGTATATTATCAACAGTGAGACATCATTTCCTCTTTTACTAATCTAGCATTCAGGTGAGGCGAGTTGTACGATTTGAGGCTTCTGAAGTTACTAAAGAGAGGTTTATGTTTACCATTGGCTACCCAGTTTTGTGAATTATGTCTAAGAGTCTACAGCAGCAGACATTAAAGGATATCACATTTTAGTAATATTAATGTATCATTCAGATTGTTAGAGTAATAACAACATGAAACTGTAATACATGGCTTAGTTCTCGGATGTGATATCACTTCTAAAGGGTTTGCTCCATTAATGCAAATCACAGTTAATAAAAGCCATCACTTGAAAGTCAACAAACAAAACAAACTTTCAAAAACTCTGTGTTTAAATTATGTAATTCTTCATATCTTAGTAAACTACTAGAAAACAAAGCCATGTCTTTCAATTTCATCCATTACTTGATAGTCTTTAGCTGCACAACTACCTGGATGTCACATAAAACAGGAATTAGCATTTATTAGGCTCAAGAATTCAGATTTCATTCTTTGTTTGTGCGATCTCTGACTGACTCGTTGTTGTTGAGCGGTGGAGGCGGCGATTGCTTGCTCCTCATGCTCCTTCCATCCGTGGCGGCTCGTGAAGTCTCCGTCACAAAAAGCCGAGTCACCCAAACGGAGGTGACAATGCGTTTGTACTCATTCCTGAAATTTCTGTTGAGTAAGCCATAGATTATGGCATTCAGACAGCTATTGAAGTAGGCCATGAAATAGCTGACTACAAAAAGCCACTCAGGGATACGGGGAGCCACGCGGGATGGATCAATCGCCACCGCCAAGCCAATCAGGTTAAGTGGGGCCCAGCAGATGGCAAACAACACAAATACCACAAACATGGTGATGAAATTCCGTAAGTCACTTGGTCTTAGCCGAGGGCTTTCCTCAGTCTTTACTTTACGTCGCACCTGGATATCAAGAAAACATATTGGATATGAACAGAAATGGAAATGATGCCTGAAGGATATATTCTCTACCTGTTTCACACATGTACATATAGGTCCATAGGTTTTAGGACAATGACACAATTTTTATAATTTTGTCTCTGTACACCACCACAGCACATTTTAAATCACATGTTCAATATGTGATTGAAGTGCAGCTTTAGTTCAAGGGGTTTAACAAAAGTATTCCATTAACTGTTTGGGAAATTCAGCCATTTTTATACATAGTCCAGAGGCTCAGAGGCTCCAAAAGTAAATGGACAACCTAACATAATCTTAACAATAAGGATTTTTTTAATACTGGAATGAAAATCCTTCGCAGTCAATGACTGCCGGAAGTCTAGAACCCATGGATATCTACAAATGCTGTGTTTCCTCCTTTGAGATGCTCTGCTGGCTTTGATTGCAGCCACCTACAGTTGCTGCTTGTTTGTGGGTCTTTCTGCCTCCAGTTTTGTATTTAATAACTGAAAAGCATGTTCTGTTGGGGGTCACATTAGGTGACTGACTTGGCCATTGAAGAATATCCCATTTCTTTGCTTTGAGAAACTCTTGGGTTGCTTTTGCAGTATGCTTTGTGTCATTATACATTTACGCTGTCCAATCAGTTTTGTAGCATTTGGTTAAATCTGAGCAGAGAGTATTGCCCTGTACACTTCAGAATTCATCTTGCAGCTTCTATCAGCAGTCACATCATCAATATTAGTGACCCAGTGACAGCCATACATGCTCATGGCATAAAATTTCCTCCATGTTTGACAGATGGTGTGGTATGCTTTGTATCACCAGCTGTTTCTCTCCTTCTCCTTACTTTTCTCTTCCCATCATTCTGGTACAAGTTAATCTTGGTTTCATCCAACCAAAGAAGGTTTTTCTAGAACTATGCAGGGTATTTTAGATGTTTTCTGGCAAAGTCTTATGTGGCCTTCCTATTCTTGAGTATAACCAGTGGTTTGCACCTTGTTGTAAACCCTCTGTGTTTCCATTCTTCAAAGGCATCTCTTGATTGGAGACTTTGACAATGATACACCTGCCTTCTCAAGAGTGTTCTTGATGTCCAGATGTTGTGAAGGGGTTTTTCTTAACCAAGCAGAGAATTCTGCAATCATGGACTTTACTTGTCTTCTGTGGTCTTTCAGGCCTTTTGGTGTTGCTGAGCTGGTCACTGCATTCCTTCTTTTTAAAAATGTACCAGATTGTTGATTTAGCCACATCTAAAGTTTTTGCTGTCTCTCTGATTGGTTTATTTTAGTTTTTTTAGACTAATGATGACCTACTCCACTTGTTTCAACATCTCTTTGGACCTTATTTTGAGAGTTCCAGTGAACAAAACAATTTCAACAATTGGAATCAACTCCACATCTTTTATATGCATAGTTTGTCATGAAATAACTCGGGAAAGGCCTCACCTGGCCATGAAACTGACTGATAAGTAGTATTGTCCAATTACTTTCAAGCCTCTGAAAATGGAGGACTATAGAAATTATTGTTCTATTGTTTTATTGATTTGCTGTGTGGTGTTTTGGTGCCTTGTACAGCACTTTGTCAAACTCTTGTTTTTAAAAAGTGCTCTATAAATAAAATTGGATTGGACTGGATTGGATAGAAATGACTGTAATTCCTAAACAGTTAACGCAATACTTTTGTTAAGCCACTTAACTTAAAGCTGAAAGTCTGCACTTCAATCACATCTTGACTGTGTGATTCACTGTGTAGTGTACAGGGGGAAAATTATAAAAATTGTGGCATTTCCAAAAACTTATGGATCTAACTGAGCATTCACAAACTCACACAGAAACACACAAATACAGCCCTTTAGCTGAAATCACAGGTACTAACTAAATTTCTGCAGCTTTAACAGTATTTTTTAACTTGCTCTACTTATTAATTCTATGTTAAATGTCAAGAAGGATTTTACGGGCAGGGCGATGATTTTTCAGTGCATTAAAGCATTTTAAAAAAATACACTCATCAAGTAATGGGTCAGTTATTAAGAGTCAAAATTTCAAAACATAAAATTAGCACATTTTTCTACACTACAGATCCAATCTGGATGAACCCTGCATTGCCCTTGGAATTTCTGTATTATTTAAAGCTGATATCATGTTTAGTGGTTGATGTGGTTGGTAGTATCATGCTCTTCTAAAAGCTTGCTCATTAATACACTTTTTGAGACTGTAAATATACATGTAGAGAGCCTGGAGACTTACCTGAATAACAAGTACCCAAATGCGTAAATAACAAAAGGTAACCACAGCAATGGGAACCAGAAAGTGAACCACCACTACTGCCACTGTGTAGGAACTGCTGACATTCTGGGCGAAGGTGCAGGAGTAGACCCGTGGGTCATAACGTAGGGAACCAACAAAGAAATTCGGGACAATGGCCACTACGGTGAGCAGCCAAATTAAGGCAACAAACATCAAAGTGTTGCGATAGCTGTACAGCCGACTGTAAGAGAATGAGTGACAGATATAGCAGTATCTGTTCACTGCAATTCCAGTGATGTTGAAAATGGAACCGATGACACTGAGCCCCATAAGGAAACCACTGACCTGAACAGAAAGAAAGAGAGTGAAGTGTTTTTGTTAGGCTTTGTTGGGAGTGTGCTTATTGCTGCTGTAGTGTTAGTAAACTGAAACAAGCTGAAACCTGTGTGGTCTTACCATGCATTGCGTGTTTCCCAGTGCCCATCCATCATGGAAAAGAGCATAGAGAACCAGGGGGTAGGGGTAAAAGGCTACCACAAGGTCAGCAAATGCCAGGCTCACCACAAACACATTACCTGTGGAGGAAAGCACAGAGAAACACTGCTATTTCTATTAAATATATTTACAGAAATGTGTTCTCTGATTGTGAGTTGGCTCACGTCGTGTTACCACAAACAGTATAACTTCTGTTCTATTAACTAAATTTAACCTCTAATGTGAACATGATGAATTCAACTGCCATCTTCTTTTCGGAGTGCAATGAATTTGCCTGCAAATGCTCAGACTTTAGTTTCAGTCATTGTCTTGACAACTCTGTAGTACATCTAGACAATGCAACCAAATCATTATCAGAACTATAAAGTCCTAATTTCCATTGTTGTCACTAGTCAGTAAGGATAAGCACAATGAACCCTGGCTGAAACTCATTATTAATGGAATTTTGTCTTACACTGACCATTGTCCCACTTGAGCATCTATCGACTACTGCATGGGATACAATTTTCAGTGAACTCTGAGCCTATCTCAGCAGGTCCAGCATAGCGTGGTTGTTGGCTGTGAAGGCCGAGATTACAAAAGGTTTCTAGCCTCTGCCCCACAGCTGATTGCTTCACCCCAGACAAAGTTTTATCAGGAATGGCAGAGTCACTGTTTTGACAGAGTAGAAGGACAAGAGTGTGGACACAGCACTTGGGGCATCTGGCTAGTCCCCAGCCCAATCCAAAGAGTTGTGTGGTCGCTATATCTCGATGGTGCACATGAAAATGACAAACTGCTTTGCTTATCTTAAGCAAAGCATTGAAGTCACCCTGGTTGCTGATTTGAATCAATTGTTATCATTCTTGATTCCCATGCTGTTAGTTGCATATTTATCAGGTACCTATGTCGGGGTATTATTTTAGCAGTAATATCTGCAAATGCGTATGTAGATATGATGAGAAACTGTATCTCACTCCAGATGTGTAATCAGATTTTTAAATGTTTTTTTTTAAACAGCCTCTAAATCTGTATTGGATTTGCTATTCAGAGCTGGGAATGTGTCAACACAGGTCCCTTTCAGTTGGAGGTCTTTTTACACATAATTTTTGCTACGCTTTTACACTTCTGCCATGGTAGATTTGCAAATGCCTGTGGCGATTTGCAAATGTGTGCAGAGATTTTTTTTTTATAACTCAGGGTTTTATTTGCCCTGAGCTCAGGCTCACAGGCTCCTGCTGTCAGATATGTGCTCTGCCTGCACATATCTAATCTAATCTAAAATGCAGCTCATTTCACCACACTAACCTCCATCTTGTGCTAAGCTTTTGGTATTGTTGATTATACTAAGACTTCATGTTCATGTATGCATGTTAAATTGGGATTAGTTTTCCCAACAGAATCCACATTGCTGGATTCTTTGAGAGCGCCCTTATAGAGCAGAGCTGTTTCAGCTAAACCCAACTTAATAGTCATTTGCCATAAATAATCATTAGATGCACATCTCACAATTTTCAGTGTTGTTGGAAAAAGTGGAGACCAATGACATTAGTAGGCGCATTACTTGGAGATGTTGGAGTCTGTCATATTTCAAGTTTTTTTGTAAAAATAAAAATCAAAAAACAACAACAAAAACCCCCCCAAAAAACACAGATGTCCAGATACAACAGGGCAGAGCACTGTTAGGTCTTACTGTCTTTTACCTTCTAGGTTTCATATCTTTGACTGGCCTAGTGTTTCATCTGCTGACGCCTACAGAGGTGATTTGAAAGACAGCTTTTGTGCTCACTGATCATTCCTATTCCAGGCCTTCTCAGTGATCACCAAGGGATGAAGGCCTCTGGCGTGGGAAGTTCACAGATATATCTCAAAGGGATTGGGGAGCTTACTGTGTCTTGTATGTCAAACTATGTGCATGATGTAAAGTGCACCAAAAATGTATTTATATATTTATGAACCTATAACACATTTCTTGTTTTGAAACTATTGTACGTTCAGATGTGGCTTTGGTGTGTGTCTGTCAACCTAGTGCTGTCACTATGCACCTCGCCTGACAAGGAGAAATAAGTTATTTAGCATGGATGGACATCAATCATTTTGATATCCCAGTAATATCCCAACAAGCCCTGTGTGACCAAATTGTCACAGATGGCTTATAGGCTTCAAATGTAAATGTCAGGGATGAACCCTACTTTAGCATATTATAAACATGCAGGGGATGTTTTCTTTCACAAAATGCCATCCAGCCTGTGAGATCACTTGCTAGTGTTCCAGTCTGAAGTTGTTTTTATATTTGGACTTTAAGTAGATTAATTACTTAAGATAAGATTAACTGCAAATAATTATCTGTTACTGAGAAGTATTAGTTTAAGGAGTGCATAACACAAACACAGATTGTTATACACTGTTATTCACCAGGGAATTCCACTATTAGTGTAATAATTTCAGTAATTTAACACAATTAGCACTAAAACTGTCGTGTATGTATGTTGTGTACTGTGCGTATTTGACAGCATACATCAGTCACAAATATGGTAAGAAAAATGTCTGTGGACAGCAGGATTTATGTGGCAAATGTAGCATGACATCT
>VUQI01060999.1:0-16446 GCA_015106735.1 Paratilapia polleni
CACACAACACACCAGCAAGTCCACCTCTGAATGGCTTAAGAATAACAAAATGAAGACTTTGGAGTGGCCTAGTCAAAGTCCTGACCTGAATCCGATTGAGATGCTGTGGCATGACCTTAAACAGACCGTTCATGCACGAAAACCCTCCAATGTGACTGAATTACAACAATTCTGCAAAGAAGTGTGGGCCAAAATTCCTCCACAGCTCTGTAAAAGACTGATTGCCAGTTATCACAAATGCTTGATTGCAGTTGTTGTTGCTAAGGGTGGCCCAACCAGTTATTAGGTTTAGGGGGCAATTATTTTTTCACAGAGGGCCAGGTAGGTTTGGATTTTTTGTTTCCCTTAATAATAAAAGCCTTCATTTAAAAACTGCATTTTGTGTTTACTTGTGTTATCTTTGTCTAACATTTAAATTTTTTTGATGATCTGAAACATTTAAGTGTGACAAAAAAATAAGAAATCAGGAAGGGGTCAAACACTTTTTCACACCACTGTACACTCCTTTCCATTAATCTTGCACCATGGTTACTTTTCAATCAAAATCACACTGGCAATATTACTGGGTCTCAACCCTTTTAAACTGAGCTAGTTTTTGGTCAAGATTAAGTAAAAATATATTGCATGTTTGTAACTGAATGCTGGAATAAAAGAAAACTTTTACTATACTAGTTCCATATGAATTGATTGCCCTTTTCTACTTGACGTGGGTGAGGAATGACATTCCTCCTATTTTCTCGCTATGGTTAGATTAGTCAGTGTGCTAAAATGATCATTTTATAAAAATGTGCAGAGGCCACGGTATGGTACTGCCAACAGTGACAGTCAAACCGACTGTATGGTAATTATAAAGACATCACTGTTGAAAATGTCCCTGCTAACTGCTCCAGATAATAACGTGCACTGCAATTAAAGTAGGTACAAAAACCTCTCCCCCTCCCTTTTTCCTCTGCAAAAATTACATTAAATGCTGTGTATCGTGGCCATGATTCATTCACCACATACAGCAGAGCACAATACAACGCATGTAGCCTTCAGCAAATTGAAGTGAATCATTTCTTAACTTTGTTACAGAAGCTATTACAGTCGACACAATGCGTTGCAAGATCCCCTGCCAGAGGCACAGCGAGGACAGGCTCTGTTATAGATGAGAAGCACTGGAGACAAGCAGGTCCAACATTCAGTTGTTTTTTTTTTTCTTTGAAAGAACAATGCAAAGATATGCCCTATATGCAAAATGTGACAGGAACAGTTTTTCTCATGATTGAGGAATTACTTGAAGGAGGTGAAAAAACCTCATTCAAGTGAAAAAGCCTTCATTGTCAACCATTACTAAACACTTATGAAAGGGTAATTTAAGTCAAATCCCACATATCCCCTATGATTTCTAGTTGTGTCAGATGTACCATTAGTTATCCTTCGCTTGAGCTTATATCACCACTCCAATCCTGAAAGAAGACAAAGAAATACAAGTACATGTAAAGAATAAAAATTACTCTCACGTTTTCTCTGTGAATTGTACCAAAGTGTTGCAACAGAAAAGGGAAGGGACACTTTGACAGAAAGGAAATGAGATGACTCTCTCAACTTGTCAAACCGTCCTCTCCTCCAACTGTTGCCTTGGTGGGATAGCGAGGGTCTTTGTTCTGTCTCAGCGATAAACCCTCCACTGAATAAAGGCTTCTGTCTAATGTAACAGGCTGCCTAGGACACCTGCGTGTGGAAGGTACTATAATTTGGGAGAAGTGCCAGGAAATGGGACTCTCGTACCTCAAAACATCAATGCCTCAAGAGACTCATAATGTGCACAGTCCTGGAACCATTCAGAAAACTGGACTCATCAAGCTGAATCCCATCTAAAGATAGATTCATGGAAATATATTGGAACAGACAAAAGGCCTCTCTTTGGCAAGAGGCAACGGGTAGCACACAAATTGGCATGAAGGCACACACAGAAACTGTGGAGACCATCCTGGCTGGCCAGTGGGAATGTGTCTCTGCCTATTATTCGCTTTGGTTCCAGGTTTCCACTTTTCTTGGGTTTATCATGTGAAGGATGTGTTGCTGCAGGGTTTCAGAGGTCAGGTCTGCTACACAAACAGAAGGCCTCTTTATCCCGAGGCTACAATCAGCTCAAACTCCTGGAGAAAAAGAGGGGGAGGACAGCAGAGAAATGTGCTGAGCAATATTGCAATTTTGTGTGTGCCCTATTCTCTTCTTCTCTCTTTGGCTACAGTTTTTCTAGTGTCCTAGAAATGCTGGAAAGATGAATGCTTCAATTTTGTCTACACTTTTTTTTTTTTTTTTTTAATATGTTCAGCACTTTAGTCAAGACTGAAATATCTCAACTAGTAGGGTGACGGTTTTGGTTTTCATTGGAACATCTCCAGAACTACTGGGTGGAATTCCAATGAACTTAGTCGTCTCCCTAAGGCCTAATTACAGTATCTTTGATGTTCCTGACTTTTCAGCTAGAACTGTTTTAACTTTGTTTTAAGACCAGAATTAAAGATACTCTATCAGCATCTGCTCTATAGAGTGCCGCAGAAATTAGATCTAAAACAGTCAAATCATTTGGGTTTTTTTGAATGGGTTTTTGGAATAAGATCTGTGGTTAACACAGGCTTTAGATACTCTTTTTTTCCTACAACATAAGTAAATATCCCACCCTCATGAATTTGAAGCTTTTACATGCCTAAGGTTACTAATTTCCTTTTGGCAATTGCATTTGCAATTGCAATCATAAAAGTTGCATTAGTTGTGGAGACTATCTGGCAGAACGAAACAATAAGTATAATGAAGTTTTGTTTGCCAGAGCTTATTTTTTGCAGTTGTCCAAAGAAAAATCTCACTGGCGATGGAATCAGGGCAATGCTTACTTCCAGGTTGGCCTACAAAAATACGCCATTCCTGCAGAACTGTATTTGTGTTTCTTAGTGAATCTTAGCATGTTAGCATTAACTGATAGCATGCAAGGGCTGACAGTCACATTTATCTCTAGCAAGCAAACATAATTGTGTGGACACAACTTGCAGTTGGATACATGTGACGTTCTTCTTGGATCGATGGCCAGCATGTTCATTTTGTCCTAGCTTTTAGCACAGACAGTTCATCGGAAACAATTATGTGAGGCAAACCTTTAGATTGATTTGTGTTTTGATCTGGGCATCACAGAGGATGATTAGAATTATTAACTTATACTACTTATTTGTTGTCTGACATTACTAAAAAGACAAGACCAAATATGGGGGCAGACTGGACCGTTTATCTTAGGTCTGAAGGATTGTTCTGTCACTATTATTGCTCCCTCTGTCTCTTCTTGTTCTGCACAGCCCTCATTCAGGTCCTCCTTCCAGTTCATATAGCTGTCATCTCATTCATGGGACACAGCTATATCAATCTTTTCTTTACTAAATACATGAGAGACCTCAATTTAAAGCAAAAGTCTATAATCTGTCAAATGTGGTTTGGGACAACACTGCATCATCAGCTGCTGGCTACCCCTAAAAAAGTCATATTTCGTCTTTCATCTATGTGAAGACTTGATTTTATGTCCAGTTTCTAATTGCAAAACAAACTTGTTCATTTTGAATTAGAATTTTAGAACCCACACTATGCATCTTCCCCCTGGAGTGCAGATTAGCAGCAGCAGGAAACTTAACTGCTTATTTTTCCATAATACATTTTGAACATAAACGCTGATAAGCATTTTGCCCCCTGACAGTGAGGCAAAAGCTCCTCTGTCTCCAGATTGAGAAGCAACAGTCGATTTATCTTCCCTTGGGCTGGAGAAGATATCAAGCTGCAGCAGCGGCAGAAACGGCATCCTAACACCCCACTTCCAGCAGGGCTTCCATCTCCTCTGCCAGCTGTCAGCTCAAAATGTCTCTTGCCTGTCAGACCAGAGCTTTCAGCTCAATCCGTGTCTGTCTGCCCACCGACCACCTCACTTTCTTTCCAAAGTTAGAAATGAGTTTTGCACTATGGCTGAATATCAATGTGTATCCTGGAACCCAAACAACTGAAATATTGCTGACGCATTTGGCAAGTTTCATTCTTACTACTGTATTCTCACTCTGGACCCACCACTCATGACAGTAAGCACTTTTCTATTCGTCATTGCGCTGTCACAAGCATTATAACTTCCAAAAGTGCTTTCTGGTTGTCTGTTTTGAGATGTATTTTTTATTTTTTTTTATGCCTTATGCTTACTGAAGCAGCTGAGTCCTTCTTCCCCCGGAGCATGTTGACTCTGTGGCCTTCGCCTGCTTTAAGGCTTGGTGTGGGTTTGCTCCAAGGTTACCACTGAAGCTCGTTGAGACTGATGGACAAACTAATGAGTCCCTGAAGAGTCATGGATATGCCCCATGGTCTGATTAGATCACCGAGATGGGGAAGTTGCAGAGGGAGAAGTATGGGTACGGGGGTTGGGTGGCTTGTATTTATGGGGTAGGGGAAGCTAGAGGGAAAGACAGTTTGACTTTGGAATTAAGATCACAGTGAAATGACTAAGAGACTATGGCCGTGCTAGTGGCTCTTTGTGGTCATTACTTGAGTGCAGCAGTGTTTGGGACTAAACACTATCATAAGCACACTGACATGCTCACACTGACAGTTTACAATTATCTGAGAACCATGAATATTAGCATGCTAACATGGTAACCAAAAGTGACCAAAAAGTCTTGCAGGTATTTGGTCAGAAATACTGGAAAAATTACATTGCCACTGAAGTTAAATAGATATAGCTGTCGAGATGGTCACTCTAATAATCAGTAAATGTCAACTTCATGGTAGTGTGATAAGAGGCGAGTTAGTCACCACACCATCTAACAGGTGACATTCAGAAGCACTGAAGAGTCCACCTTCTTAGCTGGAAACTAAAACTGAACCTAAAACCAGAGTTTACTTGAACCCATCAGCAGCTCGTACAGCTCGCCATCTCAGGAAAGCTGGACCAATGCTGTTGCAAGGTTATTAACTAAAACTAGTTAAGCGTAAAACTCCAGTTTTAGTGGGGTTAAAGTGGCTTCCAGAAATTACTTTAAAATACTCTTACTTGTATGTAAAGCTTTAAGTGGATCATGTTATTGTCAAATTATTAGACATCCAGTATTCCTCACAGAGAAGAATTGGGGATGCAGCTTTTGCCTTTAAAGCCCCCCAAATATTGAAATATTTTTTAATGTCCGTGAAGCCCTTTGAACCTGAATGTGTGATATTGGGATATACAAATAAATTGTCTTGTTTTTCTCATCCTTCTCTTTGTCAGTGGGTAAGTGGTATAAAGTACTGTGCAAAAATATACATAACAAAATATATATAATTATATTTTGCTAGAAAAAAATGGGAAATATGTGCAGCGATTTATTGAATCATGCAATCATACATGGAAATACAGTATATAAGGCAAAAATAGAGTTTGTACATTTTGGTATGACCACCTTTATTATTCAACACAGCCTGAACTCTCGTAGGTAACCTTTCTTATAATTTCTTTAAGTAGTCTTCAGGAATAGTTCTGCAGGCTACTTGAAGGACATTCAAAGCTCTTCTTTGGATGTCGGCTGCATTTTGTTCCATTCTCTGTCAGATGATCCCACACTGCTTCAGTAATGTTGAGGTCTGGGCTCTGGAGAGGCCAATCCATGACTGATTGTGTTCCATTGTGTGTTTTTCTATCCAGGTATGCTTTTACTGCATCATTGTTTATGCTGAAAAATGAAGCCGTTGCCAGTCAGATGCTTTCCAGATGGTATTGCAATGTCAAATTTTTGGACCTGTTGCCACAGATTTTCAGTCCAGTCCTTGTGTAATTTGGCAAACCTCAGCCTCGTCTCCCTGTTTCCCTTCCTTAAGAATAGCTTCTTGACAGCCACCCTTCCACTGAGACCATTTCTGATGATGCTTTGTTGAAGAGTAGATGGATCAGCTGAAAGGCCAAATGTATCTCTCAGGTCCTGTGCCAGGTCTTTGCTGGACTGGACAGTACGGACTGGATGATCCAGCAGGTGGTGTAGGGTCAAATATTATATTAGTGTAATAGTCTCAAATCCATTAACAATCCGTCATAATTCCACTGGAATGAAAACTGTGCATGGACATAAATTGACTGTATAAAGATGCTTTTGTCTTTATTTGGTCACCTTCTGAGTGACTCAGGAAAAAAAAGGGAAGAGCAAAGATTCTGTGATCCCTCTTTGGCAGAACTCTGGATAGATGACCCATTAGGATGGGTCATCAAGATCAGGATAGATGACTAAAACGGGAACTCAATCTAATGCCTCATTTCCTCTCAGAGATGAGACAAACTTTATGGCTTGACCTCTCCCAAAAAGATCTCTTTCTTTTTACACTGGTCACGCTGTAATCTCACACATCGCTGTCTCACTTAATCCGAAAATAATATCAACACACATTAGCAAAGGCAAAGGCCTGGAAAATCCAATTTGAAATGCATACTGTGGCGTTCGCAGACTTGATCATTCCATACGTGTGATGTCACGTGTCATTTTACTGGACATTTATTCCACATGGGTGAGGAGTCATAGGGGAAGCAGTTCTGTCTTAAGAAATGTTGAGTTGTACTGGTTAGTATCAGTCTAAGCATTTGAAGAGTCCCACAGGATAAACACCAACGTCTTTGCTGATCCCCTATCTTTGTACTTAGTGCCACTACCAGGTCAATATTTTCACTTATGTAGTAACAAGCCAATATCTATCTATGAGACTATGAATCCTCATCCTAATTGGTGATCCCCAGACCTCTTCTCTAGCACCAACCTGAGGTTGATATTTGTTGTTTTCAGTGAAATGTCTTGACAGTTACAGCCTGTGTGCCCCTCTGGATGAATTCTGACAAATTCTGCACTAGCTTTTTATTCAGTGTGAGCACCAGGTCGAATTTTTTTTCTTGTTCACTACTGATGAATATTTGCAAAGCTACTGACATTCCTGATTAGCAAATATTAGTATTTCCAATGGTTTAAAAAGAAAACCATCATACCTCACCTTTGTGAAGATGCCTGTTCTCTGTTCCTTGCTGTGTGAAACAGCCTGACCAAACCACTACAACGGCTGTATATTCAATTTTAACTTTAGTTAGGGCAGCAGGCCAGGATTTCACACTGGATAGCACACAGAATAATTATTTTAAAAAAATCATCACTCACAAGGAACACTAACACAGCTAGCTGCCTGTTACTAACTTTGTTCATTTACAACAGGGTGACTGCTCGCTGAAATAATCAGTTTTAGTTTCATGGACAGCTCACACAAGCAGCTGCTTTGCTCTCTCAGCACGTGATTCATTCATGACGTGATTAGACTGGCCAGGAGCAGCACTAGAGTGTTTGAATAAACCTGATTTGACTTGCTGGCGCTGGAAAAGTTGAACTTTCTCACCTGTTCAGCACAGGGAGCACAAGGAGAAGGAAGCAAAGGACCCTTAGTTCAATTTGGCAACACATGACGTCACCTCACTTAAAGTGAATGAGAGGCAAGAGTGAAGCCTGAATCCTGACTTATGTTATAGTGCTTTGCAACACAAGTTACTGACTTCACATTCGTTGCTATCAGTTACATTTGGCTTGATATTCACATAAGCAGAGGTGGGAAGTAATGAAGTACAAATACTTGGTTACTATACTTACTGTACTTGAGTATTTCTTTTTCTGACAAATATTTACTTTTACTCCCTACATTTTAACACAAACATCTCTACTTTCTCCTTACGTTTTCATAACAGGCTCGTGACTTTAGGTTTAACCCAAGTGGAGTTACTGATTATTTGGCGTCACTGAGCACCTTCCTGACATCAAACCGATCTGAACCTAAATGGCGGGAGCAGTAACATATAAAAGACAATCCTATTGGTGTATTCATCACTGGTGCTTATCGCACACGATTGCTTGAAAAGTTGTAGAGAAAAAAAAACAAACATCTAATTTATGCATCATTTATAGCACTATATTCATGGGTTAAAGTGGGCCGGAATGATCCGGAATGGCGTTCAAGGTGCAGATGCCAATAGGTTGTGCTTGCGGTACTTCAGTATCTAGCTAACGCTACTGAAGAGAGGTGAGCGTAAATGAATTTACCTTTTTGTTTGTTTGTTTTTTAACTAGCTGGCAATTTCAAATGCAACTAATAGCAAATCCACAAACTGTTTCTGTGCAGTTTGTCACACAATGAGTCTGCCAGCTAAAGGTACAGTTGTTCCCAGGGAGAGCAAAGAAGGGTTAATGTGTGAAAAGCTCACTCTCAGACATGGTGAAAGATGTAAGTGAAAGAGACCCTTAGTATTCTTTCACCTTTATATCAATATGACGTGAGGTTCAGTTAGCTTTGCACAAAAAGAGCTGGTAGAATTGTCCTCCAAAGAGCTACTTTTTACTTTTATGCTTTGAGTACATTTCAGAACATGTACTTTGTCACTTGAGAAAAGAAGCTGAATCAGTACTTCAACTTTTACCTGTTTATTTATTTATTTTTTAACATAACTATCTATACTGCTACTTAAGTGACAAATGCGTGTAGTTTTGCCACCTCTGTTTCTAAGTAACAGAAGTGAGATGATTTTTGTCTAAGTAAAGTTCCCAAACACACGACATGCTCACAAAAGTGAGGAGAGACGTTCACTAAGTAGTACTTGAGTCATCTTACAGTTAATAAAAGGACTGGTACGCTAGTATGTATTTATATGCTGGTGTAGTGGTTAACACGTTCACTTTGCACATCAAAGATTGCTGGTTCGATTGCAGCAGGAGACACATATCCCCTTTGGGGTTGTGTCAGGAAGGGCATGAAAATGCTGTGGCGATCCCCTGTGATAAGGGAGCAGCTGAAAGTAGCTTTATTTATATGCAGATTATCATTTTCATGCAGATCACAAGTTAATTAAACTTTAGCAGCAATGGTGTTGATCAAATCAGTATTTTCTGATATGCCAAAAATTTTCACGCTAATCACTAATATCAGGGTTAAATGTGTACTCATAATGACTAGAGTCTGAGTTATACTGGATTTTTGGGGACTATGCTGATGTAGAATTTTGAGTCATCTAATTATAGTGCAATGTTCTGCCGGGAAACCGTGGGTCCTGGAAATCACGTGGATGTTACTTTGGCACATAGTACCCACGGAAACACTGTTGCGGAACAAGGCCGATCCATGAAAATGTTTATTAACTTTCCAGTAAGGCATTTTGCAAACTGGTTAGTAAAGTATCATAAGATACCGCCTGACTTCAGTCCTGCAAAAGAATCATATTGGCACATATTGGATAACATATAGTATATACATATGTGACATACTGGTGATAGGTCAGAAACATCAGTTGGGCTGTAATAATGACAGTGATATCTGAGGCAGAACTATCCCACGGGATAATGTCACACTTAGAGGAATCTGGAACAATGTACAAGAGTGTACTATTAGAATCCTCGCCAGCTGCTGTTGAGTATCATCTTCTTTTCTTCCTTAAATCTATTGCACACGTAAAAGAAGAGCCAGCATAAAACTGCCCTCCAACATGGACATGTAATTAATTAGGCAGAATATGTAGTAGACCTTTGTTCAGGCTGATATTATTCATGGGATAACTGTCTGAAAAGGCTAATGAGCCGCACAGTGTCAACAGACGGTGGTGTACTGGCCAAAAAACTTTTAATTTGACACTTCTATTGTCTATCATCAAGGGGGAGGAAGACAAAGAGTGCCTGCAACTCCTCAAGGCTTCTGGGTGACTGTGTCTGTTGGTGTGTTCAAAACAGCAGCAGCAGCAGCAGCCAGTAATGTGGAGTAGCTCCTTCTGCTCAGCGGGCTTGAAACAAATGGGTTATTTAGAGCCTACTTCATTTGCACTCGTGGAGAAAGGGCAGAAAGGAAATGAGAACCCCTTGACGGTTCAGCGTTGGATGTATTTAATTAGCCAATTCACTCTCTGCTTTGCCGCCTCGGTGGGCACAATACTTCTTTGTATTTTTAAAAGTAATTGTCACTTGCCGCATCAGCATTAAGCAGATCCAGGCACGCAGTCAGGAGAAGGGTGGAAAAAAAAAAAAGTCCCCTTGTCCTCACTAGGAACTTGTAAAAATAGACGTGCAGGCGGATATTATGCTGCACTGTTGGTCAGAGATAACCTATGCAGACTGGGTGCTGTGTTCATGAGCCGTGAAGTAGAGGTGTGTGCATCACATGCTCCAGTGCTAATCTGTAATAGATCATTTTGCTTTACTCATCTGGCTGGCCTCTGCAGGCAGTTTTGCTCATAAACAGAAAAAAAATAAAAATTCCCATCTTGATTTATAGGACAAGTTAAAGCATTCAAATGTGACACTGATACATGCTCTCTGTACTAAATTTGAAAATATGAATCAAAAGTATGAATTTATTAAATCACCTTTCTTCCACAGAAAAAAAAAGACTTCAGGGATGAACACAGAGGAGGAGACTAGCTGTGATATGGCCAAGACTGACCATGACATGAGAGTCGGCGACGTGTAGTGATGACAGGCAAAAATAAGTGTTGTGTATTAATATGTGTTAGTTTAACTTGTGCACACAAGTTAAACTAATGTCAACTTTGAGGCAAGCAGCTGAAGTGACAACCAATGGGATTGAAGGATATTGGTGACTGACATTACAGAAGGAGGAACAGATCCATATGTTTTGCCTCTGCACACCACCACAGGGGATTTTGAATTGAACAATCAAGATGTGACTAACATGCAGACTTCCAGCTTTGATTGAAGGGGTTTAACAAAAGTATTACATTAACTTTAGGAATTAAACCCATTTTTATACATAGTTCCCCATTTTCAGAGGCTCAAAAGTAATTGGACAATTGACTCATAAATAGTTTCATGGCCAGATGAGGCCTGTTCCCTCATTATTCCATGACAAGTTAAGCAGATAAAAGATGTGGAGTTGATTCCAAGTGCTGAACTTGTATTTCATAGCTGTTCATTGGAATTATCAATATGAGGTCGAAAGAGATGTTGATGCAAATGAAGGAGGCCATCATTAGGCTGAACCAAACCAAAATAAACCCATCAGAGAGACAGGAAAATCTTCAGGAGTGGCCAAATCAACAGTCTGGTACGTTCTTAAAAAGAAGGAATG
This sequence comes from Paratilapia polleni, assembly GCA_015106735.1. Classification (NCBI taxonomy): domain Eukaryota; kingdom Metazoa; phylum Chordata; class Actinopteri; order Cichliformes; family Cichlidae; genus Paratilapia; species Paratilapia polleni. The sequence continues at coordinate 11,122 of VUQI01060999.1, forward strand.
CACTGATTGCCAGCTCAACAACACCAAAAGGCCAGAAAGACCACAGAAGACAACTAAAGTGGATGATGAAATCAAGAAAAACAACTTCACAACATCTAACCAAGTCAAGAACACTCTTAAGGAGGTAGGAGTATCATTGTCAAGGTCTGCAATCAAGAAATGCCCTCATGACTGGAAATACAGAGGGTATACAGCAAAGCACAAACCACTGATTACACTCAAGAACAAGAAGGCCAGATCAGACTCAGCCAAAAAACATCTAAAAGAGCCTGCACAGCTCAGGAAAAAAAAAAATTCTTTGGACAGATGAAACCAAGATGAACTTGTATCAGAATGATGGGAAGAGAAAAGTAGCCAAGGAGAGAAACAGCTCCGAAACGTAGCACATTATCTGTCAAATATGGTGGAGATAATATTATGGCATGGGCATGTTCAGAAGGAATTGTGAAGTGTACAGGGCTATACTCTCTGCTCAGATTCAGACAAATGCTGCAAAACTGACCACACAGTGCTTCACAGTGCCAATGGATAATGACCCAAAGGATACTGCAAAAGCAACCCAAGAGTTTCTCAGGACATGGAAATTGGATATTTTTCAATGGCCAAGTCAGTCAAATGACAAAATAAGACAAAAAACTGCAGGCATAGAGAACCACCGACAGGCAGCAGCCGAAGGTGGCTGCAGTAAAGGCCTAGCAGAGCATCTCAAGGGAGGAAACAGAGGATTTTGTGATTTCCATGGGTTCTAGACTTCAGGGAGTCACTGACTGCAAGGGATTTTCATTTTCAAGTATTGAAAAGTCTATATAATTTAAATTAAGTTAGTTTTTCCAATTACTTTTGAGCCTTTGAAAATGGGGGAGTATGTATAAAAATGGCTGTAATTCCTAAACAGTTAATGCAAAAAGTTTTGTTGAAGCTGAAAGTATGCACTTCAATCACATCTTGACTGTTTGATTTCAAATCAAATTTCAGCTGCAGGCAATGGCCAGTGAGTGAATCTCTTTATATGATGACCTGGCTACAATCATTCTAGCAGCTCAGTAATAGCAATGTTAATAATGTCTCACAACATTATTATGCCAGTGGTGCACCAAGTAGGCAGAGTTTCCATTGAGCTAGGCTCACAACTGAGTCCTACTCAGAACAAGCACTGCTTCTCTGTGGCATTGTTACTTCGACCGGCCTTCCAGCAGCTGAGGTTTAAAAAGCATGTTTAAAACTGTTTTGGCCTCTAGGGATAATTTCCCCCTTCATAACTGTATGGTGGGTGAATTTGTCTTTAGAGCTCTGGCATCATCATGTATCAACATGAATCTGTGTGCAGGTGATGACGCACTAAACCAGTCTGACAGAAGCAACCAGAAACCACCACTTGACATGCTCAACAAGCTATTGCCTGCTTGCTGCACTTCTCTTCTACAGTAACCTCCTTCTCTCAGTGCACTGGAAATCTGTGCAGGATGTTAACTCATAGAAACACAGCACATGTACTCGTGGCTGTTCCAGTCGTTTTGAAAGCTGTAACCAATAGCGATGACTGGTTATATACCTATTTAATTCTATTTTAATTAAGTAAATCTCATGCATGGACTCCCTGATTGTCACTTACCTTGAGTCAGTCTGTGACAGCACGGTGATAGCCCATTTACCATGTTCACCATCTTAATTTAGCATACTTGCATGTTAAGAGAGATGAGGCTTATGGGAGCGTTATTAGTTTTGCAGGCACCAAAGTGGTGGATCAATCAAGTCAACACAGTTAAACCTCTGGGGACCATAAATGTCTAGTCCCCCTGGTAGTAAAACATTTTTGTCAAAACTGTAAACAGCAACGCCGTCTGTGGGATCGCCAAAGATTTATCCGTTGGAAATCATGACTGTACGAATTTCCGTGACAATCCATCCAGTAGTAGAGCTATTATTGCAAATGAAAAGGACCATTTTCAAAGTATAAACATCCCTTTTCATAATGATTCCTCATACCACGCATGTTACATAAATACTATCAATCACTGGCACACACTCACAAACAAACCCACAACTAGACAAAAATCACCTAGCTCCACAAGCTGTAATTACACTCAAGTGGAAGATGTGCTGCTGTACCCTGGGGCTGAAGTGCCTCTATAATAAGCTTTCATCAAGAGCCAACTCAAGAACAATGTCCCACATATCAACCAGCAGTGCTCACCAGCAGACAGAAAAAAAGAGACTTTAAAAACAACTGTTTATTCAGGTTTTTCCTGAGAATGGTAAAAAAAGTGGACATATATAAAATGTACTCATATAGGCTTCTGTACCATTGTGATATACATTTCAAGATAATTAGAGCTACAAATGTAGTCTGGCATCATCATGTATCAACATGAATCTGTGTGCAGGTGATGACACACTAAACCGGCCTGACAGAAGCAACCAGAAACCACCACTTGACATGCTCAACAAGCTATTGCCTGCTTGCTGCACTTCTCTTCTACAGTAACCTCCTTCTCTCAGTGCACTGGAAATCTGTGCAGGATGTTAACTCATAGAAACACAGCACATGTACTCGTGGCTGTTCCAGTCGTTCTTGAAAGCTGTAACCAATAGCGATGAGTGGAGTCCTGACCGCCTGGCTTCTGACCTGTGATCTCACAGCCTCATGTACGCCACCTACAAACAATAAGCACAAGTTTAGTAAAGGTTTGCAGAAACTCACAGGAGAGAAAAATAAATGTAACTTCAGCAGTTGGTCAAATTCCAGTTTGCATTGTGCAATGCGCAATTTTTTGTTTCCCAAACCACAGATGTACCCCATTCTCTACGGTCCACTGATCAGCACAGAAACACATTATCTGCAATTACTGTCTTCAAACACCCAAAAAAAAAAAACCACAGGTGGTAGAGATTTAATCAACTTCAAAAACACACATTTGGATAAACAAAGCCCAGAAAACAAATCAGCTCAGCCCCGTCCTTCCTCTCTCCCTCCATCTGCTATTCCTGGGTGTGTGCCTGCTGCAGACAACGGTTGCGCTCCACTGAGGGCTCTATATTGGGATGATGGATGAGGGCATTTGCCTCACTCAAGGCCCTGTCTTCTCCGTCCCCGTGCCAATGTCTGCTCACCGCTCAAGCACATCAGTGGTAATTCATACAAATGATAAGAAACGGCAACTAGAGGTGAGCTGCTGCTAAGTCCAAGAAAAAGGAGGCAAAGCAGAGCAGGACTGAGCAGAGACGGACTCGTGATTGGAGGGGGCGCCATCCCTCAGTCTGGTTTTCAGGACATTTAAAGAAAAGCCTGTTATACCTTCAGGAATTTCTCCAGGTGGTCAAAATGCTATTTGCAGGTTACTTTACTTATGTGATATTAAATTAAATGCGTTAGGTTTTTTACTGCTGTCCTGACAAAACCGGTAATTTAACTCCTTTTCTTTTTACTACTTTTTACTATTTTTTTTAAATAAAAGGAAGAAAATCTCTCTGAAAGGGATCCCCATATCATTAGGAGCTTGACTTGAGATGTTTAACCTACAGGAAGAAAGCAAACCTACCACATCTGTCAAATTCAGTGAGAATGACACAGTAATTGCTCATATGGAGATAAAGGTTAGCTGCCAGCACGACCAATTTTGGACTTTGAGTTGTTGTTGTTCCTCTTCGACATCAACTGTGAAATTCAAGCTGCATACCAGTGGGTTGAAGTTCTGGTAACTTGCTCCTGGTAAATACATTTAACTTTTTTCTTTTAAAGTCACTCGTCTATATTATTAGAATCTGCACAAAAAAAAGCTTCTCAGATCAATGAAAGTCTTTAGGGATGCTGACAGCAGGTCTGCCCCCTTAATATGCTTAAGGGTGTCTTTGATCTATCAGAATTCAGTGAAATATAAACTCACACTGCAAAGCCTTACGAGTAATACATCTAGCTATGGTGAGAGACTACTGTTGCTAGTTTTAGTTTCCATCTCTACACAACAGCTCTTTAGTTCAGTGGCTTTTACGGTTAATGCCTGGGTACAATGACAAGAGGTTGGTTTAAGGAAGTCTCTCGGGCAAACACACACTCTTTGATGCTTGGTGCCAGAGCTCTGGTATCACAATACTCCAAACTTGGGCAGCAGCACTGAGGACATTTCTTCACATGTGAAGAACCAGACTGAAAGAGGTGTAGAAGAGTAGAGGGTGACGAAAGAAACGTACTGAGTGTCCAGCAGTTAGATAAAGTACGATCGAGAATGCACAATTCTGGTAAAATGAGCAAAGCCACTAACCCGTGTAATGATTCCCTGTTATTACCAACCTCTATCCCACAGCAATGATCCAAATTTAAAATGAAGGAACAGCAACCGGACATGTGAACTGATTGATGCTTTTAAGATGCTGAGAATAGGCTAAACATTTTTCTACTATCACTTCAGATTATAGCTGCAGTCTGAAGTTATTATTAGCCTGAATGTTGTTTCATAGTTGTTGCATTAATGAGCAGCATACTTTTACCTGTCATACACCATGATGTATGTTAGTTAGGAGAGATTTAGGGGATTTAAAAAAAACAAAACAAAAAAAACCCCATCTCATTTCATTAACTGGTCAGAGGCCCTGCAACCACTCTTCCAGTCATCTTATATATAAATATATACACTAAGGCTTGCAAAATGTATATATTATAGATTATATTACAGATTAACTGATACAGAAAGAGAAAAAAATGATGATGTGCTTGAACTATTTATTCACATATTTGTGCTCAGGAAGAGGAGAAATTAGTGTGATGCTGATCTTACATTTACTGTCACAATAGTCTCTCACCTGCAAAGGGCTGACTGCACTGTATACAGCTCCGGAAAAAATTAAGAGACCACTGCAAAATTATCAGTTTCTCTGATTTTGCTTTTTATAGGTACATGTTTGAGTAAAATGAACATTTTTGTTTTGTTCTATAAACTACTGACAACATAACTCCCAAATTCCAAATACAAATATTTTCATTTAGAGCATTTATTTGGAGAAAATGAAAAAAATGGTCAAAATACCAAAAAAAGGTCCAGTGTTTTCAGACCTCAAATAATGCAAAAAAACCCAAAAAAAAAACAACTTCATATTCATTTTTATACAACATATTACTAATGTTTTAACTTAGGAAGTGTTCAGAAATCAGTATTTGGTGGAATAACCCTGATTTGCAATCACAGCTTTCATGCGTCTTGGCATACTCTCCACCAGTCTTTCACATTGCTGTTGGGTGACTTTATGCCATTCCTGGCGCAAGAATTCAAGCAGCTCAGCTTTGTTTGATGGCTTGTGACCATCCATCTTCCTCTTGATCACATTCCAGAG